>JANTPZ010084086.1:0-13472 GCA_025593235.1 Vachellia pachyceras
GGATAAATTTCTGACGTCCAAAGGAACATCAGATCTGGAAGCAACATCATTAACCTCATCAAATTTCTCATTAACTTCATTACCACAAACTTTATCATTCTCAGAAGAACATCCATGAATTGCAGTTTTATCATTCAGATTAGCCTTCAAAACTCGCTCATCGATATACAAACTTCTGTGATGGTTGAAGTCAGTAAACATTCCACAAGCTGCACTATCCCCTCCTAGTTTAGAACCTGAAACCAGATCTTGATTGACATTCTCTTCACAATTGTTTTTCTCATCACTTCCAATTGATGACGATACGGTGGCCTGATTTGCATGATCAGTGGATACAGATGCTCTAGGAATAAGCAAATTACTTGAAACATTCGGGTCCTTCATGTCATTTGTAGGGACCAAACCAACACTCTGCGAGATGAAAAATAAATAAATAATTCCTTCATTTATCTCATACATTATCAGATGGAGAAACATGTAATTCTATAAAACGTTGACTTACACTTTCAGATGCCATTTTACCCAAAAACAGCAGGCTTCCATCAGCATGACCAGATTCTAAATTGCTTATATCTTGAAGACCAACACAAGAAAGCAGGTACGAAGAAACTTCCTTGCATGACACAAACTGTCGCCCATCAGGGCTGAAGGGTACCAAATTAAGATGTATAAGAATATCATGAAAATTACAGCTATAACCACACACAAAAAGGAAAAAAAAGTTAAGGGCAGATATTTCTATCCCAAAAATCGAAATGCCACACAGCAGTAGAGTTAAATCCTTCCATCTATAGCAGTTCAATGAACTGAACTAACAGATGAATGTAGTGAATTGAAGAGGGATAACAGCTTTAAAATTTCTCTAATTCTAAATAAACTATATAAGTCTTAGAGATGCTGATGATGATAACAAGACAGCCAGTAAACACGAGGATAAGACTCCAAAAGGTGACTTCCCCAACCTAAATATCCTTTGAGAAACTTGTTACGAAAATCATCATCACCAAAGCACGGGGGAGCGAAGTGATTAAATTTGAATTGGTCCTTTGCATCCATTCTCGACTTTGCTAGGATTTATTTTCTTAAATATTATTTATAGTCGCAAGGTGCCCACACAATTGTTATCTTTTGAGCCTCATTAGTTTGATTTGTCTATGGTTCTTTTACACATATCACAAGATGATATATGTGAGAGAACGCAAGTGATTAAACACGGGCTTGTTTGGATAACCCGTTGGGAGAATGGATACAGATTCCAAGATAAATATGTGAGAGGAATTTTGTCTCGATAAGCGCAGGAATGGATTTTGGTTGCCAAACGGGCTAACCAAACAAGCCTGATAGTATTTGTCAATTTTATAAAAATAGAAAGTAAAGCTCTAATTGTTGTCTCTTTAGAGAAAGGATCTTTCACTCTTCAATCCAACCCTACAACTTGAACATTTTTATTACTTGATAGATCTAAGGTAAGATTTCAATCTTGACAGCCTGATAACAAGAACACTAAAGCCTGGCTCCATTTTATTTGCTTATTCCGATGCTGTATAATTAATTGAAGCTTATTGATAGTGGGTAGTTTTGATGGATGGAATGAAATAATGCAACAATGGTAACCAAAGGAAGGAACCAGCTGATCCATTAATTGGACATACAATAAAAAAGGAAAGAATAAATTTAGTAATAAAGCAGATGGGACCCAAGTCCACTCTTCCCTAGTCTATAGACAAGAATTTCTTATGCCAAAAATTGATGCAAGCAAGGACATTGGGGGTTTGTTTACATGAAAAAACCAATCAATTATTTTCTTGCTTGTTCTCTGCTCTTTATATCCTTCTTCATACATATATACTTATTTTAAAAAACATTATCTTGGCCACCCCTTCTCAACATTAATTAACCATCCATTCATTTTAACACACATACACACACAAAAAAAAAAAGCAACCTCTATTCGTTTATGAACCATTCCTTCCCTTCTCCCCAAAATAGCCAAACAAAGTCAAAGCCTAGTGCAGACTATTCAAACAAATGAACGCTAACCAGTTATATTTCCATAGTATCCGTTTCATGAATGACTACCATAGTCCTTGCCATTCTGTTCTGTTTCGTGCATCCAAATGAATTGTAAAAGTAATAGATGAAGCCAACTTTTTTTGCGTGAGCAGGGTATCTATCCACTGCCCATTGGACGATGACTAATCCTTCGCTGCGGTCGGCCATAGATGGAGCCAACTTTAAGATAATGAAATACATCAAGAGCTCTAACACCATTAAGATGACACTGAGCATATCCATGACTGACAAGGTACACAGATATTCCATAATAATCAACTCTATACCTATGCAAGCTCAACGCAATTATACGAACTAAGGCTATCAATTTTCAACTCATGTAACTTGTGTATCAGGAAAATAAAACAGAAAAGAGGGAAAGCAAAGGCATTCACTTGAAAGATATTATATTAAAATAGAGAAATTGAAAACCTTATATAACGGCGACAGATTATCCACACGTGACCTGCTCTTCTCTTGAGAGAAAGCATGATCTTCCATCCTCTGGGCAAAAAGTTGCCAAAATCACCAGCCTGCACGATCCTCCTTCTCTTCCTTTGGCTCGCCCATTCTCCATCCAATCTCCCCATGAATTCCAACAATTGGGACTCGGTCTGCAACCCTTCAGTCCTCCTTTTCAACTCCTCCCCAAATGGATCCTCCACATTCACCAAAGCAACTGCGTTCACAAGAACACCGTGGTTGTTTACTATTGGTATCGCCTCACCACGATTCTCTTTAGGTTTCTCTTCCATATGGATTCCTGCATTCTCGTTCTTCCGAGGCCGACCACGTTTCCGCTTTCCCTGACCACCAGCAACGATGTCAATTGGAATGCTTTGATAGGCTGCGGTCGAGGACTCGGTCTCTAGGCCTTGGGTCCTCCTTTTCAACTCCACTCCAAACGGATCCTCCGCGTTAACCGAAGCAACCGCGTCCACAAGAACACAGTTCCTATTCGCCACCGCCATCGCCTCACCGCCCCCCCTTCTTGGTTTCTCTTGCACATGTATTCCAACGCTTTCGTTCTTCCGCGGCCGCCCACGCTTCCGCTTGGTCTGACTGACATCAACGATGTCAATTGGAATGCTCTGAAAGGCAAAGGTCGAGGATTGCGGTAAAGGATCCTGAAACTGAACCTGGACCGGAACAAGGTTATTATCACGATGCTTGACATTTCCGTAAGACTCGACGCCAAAGAGTTGTTGAAGTAGACCAATGGTTTGGGTGCTTTCTTCATCGATGGGCTCGGAACTTTGGCGGCGAATTTGAATGGGGGCGACGGAAACAGAAGAGATTTGGTTGCTTCGAGGAGCAAGTCGAAGGCGAGAGAAGGTCTGCTTACGGCTTCCGGCGGATTCGTTAAAAACGGAGCGGTCAATTTTGGGGATTATCGCATCATCATCACAGCGGCGAAGAATGTGGGAAGAGGAGCAAAGGGAGAGGGAATAGAGTTCAGATTGGGAGAGGAATTGGAGGTCGACGAGTGGGAGAGACTCGACGTGGAGGAAGTGGTGGTCGGTGGAAGAATCCACCGTGGCCATGGCATTGCAATTTGCCTCCGTCTGTGCGAGCTGGGAAGAGATCGGAACTGGCGAAAACAAGAGAGGGCAGTTTCAAGTTGCTATACAGTTATCTTTTTGTGTGTATCTATATTAGCCAATCCGGGGTCTCTTGTTTTTTTTCATTACATATAATATAAAGTAAAATTATAAAATCATTTGATCACATGATAACATCTCGTCAATATTGTGCTTCTTTGCTAACGTAGTTCCTAACGTGATAAAATCATTTTTAAAATCTTTAAAAACTATTTTAAAATTTATAAAAATCATCTTGAAATCTGTAAACTCCTTTCTCTCAATAAAACTCCTTTCCTCCAACGGAGTTCCCAAACACACAAATTATAGCTCAGTAAAAATTTCCAACGTTTGCATCAGTCTCACGATGCTTAGGAAAGTAGTAGAGAAATGATTTTACGGTTTACAAGGTAAATATATAAAAAAAATTATCTCAATTTAGAGAAAAATACTATTAAACGTGCGTTTGAAAAGTCCAAACGTACCTACATTCTTCCATAATTACCTATTTGATTAGTTGCGTTAATTAATAATCAACTATAAAAATCATATTCTAAATTTAATATGGGTTTTAAATTTAAAAAATATCAATTTTAAATTTAATAACATGATATTGGGGAGGCTTACATCGAGGGTAAATAAATTTTTTAATTAAAAATAATTATTGTATAATATCTTTATTGAATGATGAGAAGGAGGGATTTGGTATAATGAGAATAAACTGGTAAATAATATTCAAAAGGAAGAAGTGGCAGATAATATTTATTTTTAATATAATTTTTAATTGATAGATATCATTTTGAAATCTATTAAATTATTGACAACAATTGGAAAATAGGATTAAAGCGTGGGCTTCTAGAATATATGAGAAGTTTTGTAATTGAGGTAAAATAAAAAAACAATGTTGAGATTATTTTGCTCTTATTATTCAATCATGTAGTGTGTTCTTAGAAGTTCTGTTGGAAGAAAAGAATTTATGAATTTCTAAATGATTTTGTAGATTTTAAGATGGTTTTTATAAATTTCGAGATATTTTTTATGAATTTCAAGATGATTTTATCTCGATTTGTATGTACCGTTTTAGGAATAAAGTTCTCAAAAAAAACAACGTTGAGTGTTTTTAACAACCACTAGCCATTTATATTTCTCGTAGGATGGTGGAACAATGGTAAATTTTTCTTTAACCTTTTTTACTTTGAAATTCTGTCCCGCTTTTAGTATAATTTTTCAAAGGCCTCAGAATTCAAGTTTTTGTAGGACCTCAGGGCTTAGCGTGGCTCCTACAGTTAGTGTAAAATGCAAAGCACTTGGATTTGCTAATTTAAGAATCCTCTTTACATCGTTCCCAACCAGAGTCCTAAAATAATTCTAATGGTTAACAGTATAAAGATTAATTTGATAAAAAAAATATAAATATTAAGGCTGGAGTGAGCTTTAATAGGGTTTAACTGGATTTCTGTTCCAAAAATAAAATAAAGCAAGATAAAGATTAAGTGCCTGTTTGGGAAGCCATTTTCCCAAACGGTGCACGTAAACCGATATAAAATCATCTTAAAATCTGTAAAAACCATCTTGAAATTCATAAAAACCATCTTGAAATCCGTAAAACCATCTCGAAATTCTCAAAATGCCTCAAAATCTGTAAAATTCATTTTCCCAACGGAGTTCCCAAACAAGCACTACAGCTTCAAGGGAGCCTTGATAAATGATACGGCATAACAAGATCTTTGCAAGAGGAAAAGGAGCAAGATAAAGATCAAGGCTTCCAGGGAGAGGACAGGCTGCAAAGAATGGCAGGTTTATTTTACCGAAAGTCTTGATTTATTTTGAGGTTGAAAATTAAGTATGCCACTTTATGGGTATGGGAAATGAAGAAATGGCTTTTTTTTTTGTTTTTTGTTATAAAAAAATTACCCATAAACCTCAGGATCAAAAAATAAATTCCCATATTCACTGTCTAATCATGTTATTTATAAATTAAATTTGTATAAATTCAAATTTCCTGGGACAATTCTATATTTCATTTTCTTATCTCTAATCCATAATCAATTTTCCCTATGCCATGTTTGGTATGGTGAAATTAGGAGGTGGAATTAGAAATGTAATTCAAAATGGGTAGAAATGAATTACATGATGTAACCCATGGAATTATATTTAATTTCATGAAATTGATTTTTTGGCCCCTCATTTTTCTATATTTATATCTATTTCCATCTCCATTTCCATTTTCATCTCCATCTCCATTCCCACCAAAATTAATTCCAGCGTACTAAATAAGTCATTATTTATACATTTAAAGGTTGGTTGGTGAATTAGGGGTTTTCTAATCCGTCAAAATACAAATCGCACATGTCTGCACCATTCAGCACACAGGTTGAGGCGGGCTAACCCGTTTCCTACCTCTAACCTTCACATGTTGAATTTGTAGGATATATCCCATTTATGCCTTATTTGGTATGGTGGAATTGGAAGATGAAATTGGAAATATAATTCATTTTCTATATTTGGTATGGTGGAATTGAGAGATAAAAATGGAAATGGAATTCAAAATGAATAGAAATGAATTCCATGATGTAACCCATGGAATTGTATTCAATTCCATGAAATTGATTTTTTGACCATTCTTTTTTTTCCATATTTATATCCCTCTCCATTTCCATCTCAATCTCCATTTATACCAAAATCAATTCCAACGTACCAAATGAGGGTTTAGCATATTCTATAGAGACCGACAAATTGAACATTTTGATAAAACACGTGGCGCCAAAATTTATCCTGGGAATTCAAAAACCATTCCTCCTAGCTTCCTGTTGCTTTTGAGAGATTGAGAGCAAATACGCAACAGCCTCGCCCTGGCTTCCCATCATCGATATTCATGATTGCCAGTTCATCAAGCGCAATTCAGCATAGGCTTCAAAATTCAGCTGAGATGAAGGTTAAACAAAGTGCACATGTGATTGGGATTTTAAAAATCATTTTAATAATGAATTAACACCATTAGCACAAGGTCCGTGACTAGATTGGTAACTTTTTGAGAATTTACTAACAAAAATAACAAAACATATTAAACAAATCAATTATTTCGATCATAAATATAGGAGTTAACTAGTCGATTCACACAAAGAAATTAACTATTTATAAAGGATGCATGATATTTTTTTTGAAATACCCAATTTTTAATTATTTATTGCAATCAACGTAACATATGTATCATGTATGAAAATAATCACAGGAATATTTTGAGGATAATTAATAATTACGACAGAAGGTTGTATATTGTAGAACCAAAATATACTTTCCAGCTAGATTCTATAATTATTTATGCAGGTTCTCTCTACATTGAGCAACCAGATTCTAAATTAATCTTCGTAGTTAGATAAAGTAGTGATTACTTAAGAGAATAGCAAAAGACAGGGCAATTGGAAAACAGGGGTGCTTCTCTCAAATACTCAGCTCTCAATCATGCCTAGGGTCTAAAGAAAAATCAGACATGCACGGGGTTCCTGTCATGTTGTCTCTTATCTGTGCATGAATCTTCAAAGCTTTGTTATCTATGCAGTTTAGTTTGAGCTTGAGCATCTTAATTCAACTTCTTGTATAAGCAGCATTTTCAAACCCACGAGAATGTTATTGTATCTGTTATATCATCATCATTGTTATTTTTTTCGCATACATAGAGGCAAGCCGGAGCTCCAGTTAAACAAAAAACACAAACATCTAAGCAGTGGAAGCTACGCCCTCCAGTCCCTGGTTCCTATCAGTTAAGAAGTAGCTTAGGCAACTGAGAGGTACATCATTCCAAGTTGGGCTTCACGCGCTAACTTGATTAGTCTTCAATATCTGTGCTTCCGTGGCTTATACGAATGGGAATAAATCATGTTTGCTTGTTTGGAAATCCATTACAGAAACGATTTTACGAATTCCAAGATAAATATATGATATGCGCTTTGTTTTAACTTATGTGTAATATGGTTGAGAAGTGGTTTTCAAACAAGCAATTATTAAAGGACAGATGAGATATTTTTATACCCTCCGGAGAACAATGTAGTGGCTTCCATCTGCAGTTTGCACATTCCTCTTTAATAAGGTGCCTTAATATTTCCATGCACAAAACATAAGGGTAGGGGCTTAGGGATCTCCCTATCTAACACTTCTGGTAGGAGAAAATTGTGAGCCTTCCTTAGAAATGTCCAAGGGAATATGCAAAGTAGAGGGCGAGATATGTGCCGAAGTGATCAAAAAAAGCATAGTAAAAAAATCCGACCTGCCGGATTCGAACCAGCGACCTAAGGATGGCTAATGAGAGAATCTCCCAACTACAGTCCTCCGCTCTACCAACTGAGCTAAGGTCGGTTTCGTGAGGCTGATTTTACCATCACAATTGATATACTATTATCATTCAAGGTCCCGC
Organism: Vachellia pachyceras; assembly: GCA_025593235.1. Lineage (NCBI taxonomy): Eukaryota > Viridiplantae > Streptophyta > Magnoliopsida > Fabales > Fabaceae > Vachellia > Vachellia pachyceras. The sequence continues at coordinate 8,044 of JANTPZ010084086.1, forward strand.
TCTTGGAAATTCGTCGCAACAGAAACATATCAAGCGCATATCTCCTCACTTTAACTACGTTTACCCACCTTATGAATGCAGTGATTTGCAGACATTTACACATTTGTTCATGTGTGGAAAAATTCTTAACTTTTCAAAAGCTGACTCTGAAGGCATGATTCTTTACTCAATTCCATACAAACTTTGGATTAAAATGCCAAACTCGTGAAACGTATAAATTAAATAATTCACGACATAGGGCTGAATGAAATCCGATCAGAGATATAAAATTTAAACTCTTCCCATCTTATATCTATGCACAGCCTATCATTTTTCTTTACCAAGAATAAACAAAATCATTTAAATACCACCCCTCCCCAATATGTTGAGTACATAACTTCAACAGCACAAGCACCTTGTTTATCTTTTGACCCAAAAAAAGGCACATTGCTTGTAATGAAAGTATTTGTGGGGATTGAATTCTTGGTAATTAAATTGTTTGTGCGGATTGCATAGTAATACCCCCCCCAAGTACTCAGTCCTGGAAGAATTCTTGTTAACAGAAATTAGTCACCTCTAGAAGATACTTACGAAATCGCGCCCTTCAAAATTACATACTCAACCGGACATAATATTAATCCTCTGTAATAATTAATCTTAGCTCCAAATGTGATTATGGGCAAATTATGCCAAGCCTTTACAGGAAAGGAAGAAGAATAACCTATAAAATGAGAGCAGAAGCTATCTTTAAGGATGAATTAACCGCTGAGGATTTTATACACAGCGGCGAACAGCAATAACTTATTCTATCATCACCTTCACAATCTTAATCATGAGGCTGTGTGACTGTAAAAATATTACATCGAAAGCAACATTTGATCTACCAGTATAACTCGTCCCCTGCCCTGAACCTCCTTTGGTAATTACAGGGCCCCATGCAAACCTTAGGACTGCATAGGATTTGTATCATTCATCAGGATCCACCGTTTCCCCCACTGTTATTTCCGGCTTCCTTCTGTTCAAAAAAAAAAATTCAATCCCCACTTTCTATGGAGCTATAAGTAAATGAGCATCTAGGTAATGGAAATGAATAGTATGGTCTAAATTCTAAAACTTCAGGTCTTCTCTTCAATAGCTCAGTTTGCCTGTCTCTTAAAGAACGGTTTCTGACAAATCAGGAGTCTCTGATCGCTGTCACTCTCGATTTCTATGACTCGTGCATCCCACTTCAGTTGTGCCGCTAGAGCTCTTGCTGTTTCTATTAACGGAACTGTGTCACGGATTATAATCCAACCCTACAAAAATCAATATCAGCGTATGAAAAAATCCTTCAAACTAACATCGAAGAACCATTTTACTTGTGCATTTAGATGTTTTTGTCTCTCAATGTTGACACTCAGACAATTTGGGTCCGATCCAGCAGCCACATAGCAACATCAGCTGCCGCCAAATGCATAGAACGTTCTAAGATGCAAATAGATGAATTGCTTCACTCTGGGTTCAATTTCAACAAGAAATTCAATCCACAGTATAATTTGATGACATGGTTAACACACCTCTCCGGGTGATGGGCGACTTCATGATCAAAAGATACTGCAATTCAATCATGTTCCTGAGCGCCAATAGGAAATGGAATCCAGATGATTCCTTTCTCTATGGGCTGCAGCCTTCAGGCAAGTGCCCTATTGTACCAGCTTTATCAAGATGTACTTAATACTTAAATACACCTTTTATGGGTTTGGTATGAACTCTAAGGAGGCACAGTTCAAAAGGGTGGAAAATTGTTTCATGTCAGGCGGAAGAAAGTAAGAAAAAGAATGTTGCCCTAATATCAGTTAAAATCAGTCATCCCATGAAACAAAATGAACAAAAAAGCAAGGGTAGAGATGGGCCATGTATGCAAAGAACTATCAAAGTATTTAGCTCACGTACCTCCGGACGAAGTAATCTATCAATCTCAATGAACAGGTCGAGCATCGTGCATCTATTCTGCTGAGAAGTTCTTTGGGAAAGAAGACCCGCTGAATGCACCAAGTCAAAGGTTCTAGGGTATGTTGGAAAGGCCTCGCACCTAGATGCCATGAAAGATCGTTAGTGTAAGACATCATGTTGCAAAAGACCTATCGACAATTGTTACATATCTACACTGAAACCTAAATTGATTAAAAAAACCAAGATCAAGGCTTGAATATTAAGTTTTTACAAAATTAAATTGGAAAAAACCAAAAATTTTGTGCACTTGGAATCATGACCAGGGAAAAGAACTTAGTATATGGCTTTGGATTTTATATTTGACCAAGCAGATATAATTGACGGAATCAAAGAGTTGCAACATTGCCAGATAAGAACAAGAGAAAGGATAAATACCAATCATGCAAAACACCAACAAACCCCCTGTCGAGGATCAATGGAAGGTAATTGGGTCCACCGATTGGAACAACATTCATTACCCAAACAGACTTTCTAGCTTGCAACAATGCAGAATTGAAACCACCAAAATGAGCATTCATGTCAAGCACATTTCTGAGCATGTTGTAAGGAGGTGGGGGATCCTCTTCCCCAGGCCTCTTTGGATGATCAGAGAATATTAGAGGTGACAGAAGAGACCAGTAATTCTGGACTGCAGTTCTCCATCTTTCAGAGTCCTCAAGAAATTCATCAGATTGCAACCCTGACAAATGTAAATGTGGACACATTAAAATAACCAATTGGGTACATAGTTTCATTAGGTGAGCCATGACAATGCAATTACTTTCATTAAGATATCTACAAAAAGGTGTTTTAAGAATCTAACAATTACCATGGAGAGCAAGTTCCTTCTTGTTCAAGTTAGCCCGAGAAGGCCAGATCCCCCTCTCTTCAATAGAAATCCATCGGCTGCTGTGAGTTCCTCCTATGCAGTTTTGCAATTCCCGATAATATGGGGACTCCACATCATGACTTTTCATACAAACTGAGGGCCCAGAACCAGGCTTTCTGATTACAAAAACAGGTAGTGTTAAGAATCGGTGGTACTTCTTATTTCTCATGCAATAAACAGAAGTTTCTATGTAGTCTTATATGCAATTTAAAAAAAATCTGATTTGCAAGATGGGGGAGGGGGAGTACACTATCCTAACATATGCCTCAGAAACTCTACCTTGAATTATAGCAACCTCGATTACTAGTTTTCTTCCACACAACTGTTTCATCTTGCTGTGACAACATTTCCCAGCAAAGATATTCTGTAAAATCATGGATAAACCTCCACCGTTTCTGATTCTCTTTGTTACGGGCATTTGTAAGTGGCGAAGTCCAGACAAAGTAGCCAGCCGGTTTTAAAAGTCTATCAGCTTCAACCAAAAGAATGCCATCTGTACCATGTATAATGAAAGTATGGTTAACCAACAAAAGTCCAACAGTTCACTTCACTAACCACAAAGTGAGAAAATATAATAAGATAAATCCAACTGGTGGTTTTGAAGCTCAAAAATAATTTGTCATATGCTAAGTTTACTGTTTACAGAATTACTAAAGGGATTGCAATACGATGGATATTCAATTGAAATGAGAAGCCCTCCCCAAAAGCAAAAGCCTAAACTTAACACACAAAAGCTACACAAAGCAGATAAATACAATTGAGGCATGTCATAATCTTTCTTATGCTTTCCAAAATTATATTTTCATGTCAGAAACAGACAACAAATGCACAGCTTGACTGTAAATAAGCTTTGTGGATTCGGGGAAAAATCATTGCAAGTGATATAGATGGTTAGAAGTTCAACAATGATCAAAATGGGAAAGGTGGCAAAGAAGTGTCATTTCTCAATATTTTAAAATCAAGGCATAACAGGTTGACTGTTGAAGGTTTGAACTCGACTAGGAAAACAATGAAGATTACAGGCGAAAGCCTGACCCCCAAAGTCCAACATATGAAGGGTGTAAAAACTACTATACCTACAATAATTACAAGGGTTATTTCTTTGTTAACGAATCTAATTTCTCCTTTTAATGACCCTATTTGTGTAGCACGTTTACAAGGACAATAACAAAGACAAGATTTTGTTGAATAAAGCAAAAGATGATAGAAGCATGAGATTGCTAAAAGATACCTTTCCGGTCCCAATCAATGCCACATCTTGCACAATGCAACATATCAAAGGAAAGTGAAGGATATGGCAACTGTTTTGAAGTGAAAGAGGCAATCATAGCAGGAAGGCCTCTCTCAAGTGTTAGCTGAACTTGGCTACCCGAGGGCTCATAGTTTGCAATGCACATGGTTAGGAGCTGACTTTGATAGAGGTGCGCTCCAAAACTACCATATCCACAGCCTATGTCCAGTATGGTTCTAACCTGTAAATTTTAGGATGCCGAAGGGATCAATCAAATTAAAGTTCAATCAAGGAACAACAGTCAAATGAGGACTGCCCTCAGACTCAATACCATTTTGATATACCAGAAAGCATATTAGAAATACATCTTGATGTTAAAAATTGAGCACATAATCAATCGAAGAGTCGATTTATGGACAACAATATTGAGCACCATGTACAATAGATCAAAAGATTCAAACTATTAAAGAAATGTAATGCCAAAAATAAAAGTATCCGATAGTGCCATCATTCATGTGATTTTATGACATGCTGTTTACACAAGCTCTTCAAAAATAAATAAATAAATAAATAAATGAGGCACATCCTGGGAGCAATTCAATATGTCCATCAATAATTTGCTGAAAGGACCATCCAAATGTTGTGTGTCTGTGTGTAATCAAGCAAGCTTAAAGTCAACGCATACACCTGCCCCCATCCATTACAAGTAAGCAGAAATAAATATGCTGACTATAAGATTAACATGTATAAAGTAAAAATATAAACGTTAAATAAAGATTACATATTTACATACCCCAGCTTGTATGAAGTTTGATTCATTTCTAAGCCCTATCATTTCTGCAATTTGATGTGAGTAGTCTTCAACACCATCAAACATGAGAGAGGCTGAACGAAAGGAAATTTGCTCTTCATCCAGCATCATCATCCTGTAATATGGTAAAATGAATGTGTTATGATGAAAATATATTGAAAAGTAAGGCAGCAGGTGAGATATATGCAGTTGCCTGCTTACCTCTTGGTCAAGCTCCCTGAAGAAAGAACCTCCTGTGCTGTGATCTTAACGTTGGCAATCCAGATAACATCTCTTCCAGTAGGCCACCTAAGGGGAAGTTTGTAATTTGCTGGTGGGAGAACTAAACAACTTTGTCTGAGCTCATGGCCACATTGCCGGTCAAACTTACTGCTGTCAGAATAACCCAAAGCTTGATTCTCAGAGACATTATAGCAAGGAACATAGTTTTCAAACTCCTGGGAACAGAATTCTAATTCTTTCATCTTTGAGGTCCCACGAGATAACTCTCCAATATCCAACAGGTCAGATACAAGTTTCTCTTGGAGTCTTCTATAACCATGGTAAAT
>JANTPZ010084088.1:0-12113 GCA_025593235.1 Vachellia pachyceras
CTTTCATATTTTATACCAATATATTAGGCATTAATATTGATGCATGACCATTCCAACAAGCTAAATCAAGTGCCATGCTCAGCAACATGAGCACGGTCAATCAAAATTTGATATTGCATGGATTATAAAACCCTGCGTCCTCTCAAAACGGCGGTTAATACCTTCGCAACATATAGATCTCGTAATCTAAAATTTTTGTCATTGCCCAAAATAACGTAACGGCAAACACGTACAATATTATGAGAGAAGAAAATGAATGGAACTTGCACATCTAAGCGTTTGATGTTTTGAAGTGTTCATCAGTAACTTGCTTTACCTGCCTTTTTTAATATATATATATTGAAATTTCAAGAGGGGGAGGGGATCCAATAGAAGAAGCAGAAGTAATGCCAACAAAGGTCTAATGGCTATGCGATCGATAAACAGAAAGTTTGTACATTTCGATAAGCTCTGGGAGAGCCCACCACAGTTGGGTCAAACTGTCATAAACATCCTGACATGGCGTGTCATGGTCAGCAATTCCGAGGTTCCTTTGTAGATTATACTGTTCTTTAACCAAAAAGAAACTATAGGGATCAATAAGGTGGATAGCCTCCAATTAAATCACCAAGGCCAAATCCTTTCTATATAATTTAGGAGACATCTGAAGACGCGTTCTTCTCAATCTTTGTGGCATCCAAATGGAGCTGTGGTGCGCCATCGGAAATTGCGTCCTTCACGTTACAAACAGGATTCGTCATCTATGTGTTTATGTATAACATGAAAACTCTAAACAACTTGCACTATTTATATGTTATAATGGCCTAACCTTGGATGACGGAGAAGGGTCGAATTGTCCAACGTGAAATCTGAAACCGGACGAAGAGGCATCTGGGTTGGCCATGTTGGTCATGGAGGGCATGATCACGGGTTGATCTGAGATGTTGCAAGGCTTCGGAAGACTTAAGTCTGATGGGTGCACCAAGCACTCAGCAGCATTCAGGGACACCGAGGCAATTCCGCGACAAGAATTCTGATTTCTGTTGGACTCGTCGAAACTCAATCCTGTCTGAGGTAGTGTAATAGGTTGTAGTCCTCCTGGTAAACAAAATGGATGCAAGCTCAAACCATTTCTCATCATTAACATCTGCAAAATCAACTACAAGTGATGAATTAACAGTCTTTGAAGGAAGATAACAGACAAAAAGGCCTTATGTTAGTGGCAGGACCTAATGCTTCCGACCATTCTTGAGAACGCATACACAATTTCGACAATAATTACAAGATTTCAAACTCAGCAATCACTTCACAGTTCTACAGAAGTCTCGCGTTAACAAACTGTCAAAACTTCTTAGTTCTGAATACGTGGCCTAGAAGTGATACATTGCGCCGATCAAAACAGATCTCAAAACTATTCTTTTTATCTCGAGTCCAAGTGTTGGCGGCACGCAAATTCATTTGTTTGAAGTTGAACCGTCCGAGGTAAACAATCACATCTTCTAGCAGAAAAAAATGACACCTCGAGCAAAAAGTGGAGGTGGTTGCTGGGTTATACAAGTTTTCAGGTTTTCATTCGATGTGAAACAATAAAAGAACCCAGAAAAATAAACGTGGGACTCATGAAACAGCGACAAATGATATCATAAATATAGTAGGGTGGCAGAAAAACTCACTTGCACTTGAAACTGAAGTTGCTTCAAATATTCAATCGCCTCGTCCAGCATTGAAGCTTTATCCGTCTATTGAAAACAAACAAATAATCATCCAAAAGAAAAGACATGAAACACTTTCGTAAGATAAAAATCAGGCGAAAGGTTAATATTCAGTATACCTTGTTAGAATTTGGAATTAAGTTTTGTAAGGCCTTCATTTTCTCGTTAATCCTACTCCTCCTTCTCTGCCCCGTCAATTCAGGAATTGTCAACATGAAGTCCGAAATTGGTACAAATATGTAAGAATTGATCAGTTAAAAAGCTAACCTTTTCAGACATATTATGAACATCTGCAGCTCTGCTCCTCTTTGAGGAAGTACGTCCTGGGACTCGCTTTGTCTGCGACGCCTCAGCATTCTTCTACACTCCAAAAGAATTCACCCAGAAACAGAGTTACTACTCATTAATAAAAACCGAATCTTGGTTTGGCTACCGTGAGATAAATAAATGAAGAAAAGGGAGAAATTTCCAAAGTTAAGGCAAAATGCAATTTTAAAAATGAACAAGTAAGGTTACACGTCCACCTCATTTTTAACATTTTGACTGTTTTGTACTGAGTGGAAGGGGTTTCCCAAAAGCAATAATGTGAAAAGATCGTTTCAAAAGTTAAAAGGGTCAAATTCATTACATATCTTCATTTTTATCACCAACAGCTGAAAAAAAAATAAAGAATTCGAGCAAATCTGGCAGCCAGAACGAGTTTCGCCAAGTACTGGCAGCGCTACCTCGACGGCACAAATGAAATCTCCGGGATCGATCTCTGGCGAAATCCAATGTTCCTTGAAGTAAGTGTTTTCATCAGAATCGTCTATACCAGTCGGAAAGAACTCATTTCCAGCAGCCTCTTTCACATCAGCCCGAACGTAAGCATAGGGATCAGAAAGGTCGAAAGAATCAGAAACTGCATCCGAAGAACCAATGGACTTGCCATTTTTGTGAGGGGAATCCGACCCAGATGGGCCAAACCCGGCGGTCCCCAGCGGCGGAGGGAGCCACGAAGGAGGTGAGGTTTTGGGCTTGGAAAGTATGTAAGAAGAGGGGGAGTTACGTAGAAGGTGGGTGGAGAAGGTGGAGAAATCGTCGGAATCAGAAGGCATGGCGGAGGCGGTGAGCAAAGAGGGAGGAGTACCGTACATATCGGCCATAAGTAGATAGAAACGAGAACAAGAGAGAATGTCTAGGAGGTTAGGGAGGATCTGGATGCATGTCCAAATTGCGCAAAAACGCCTGCGTTAATCTTTTATACCTATGTTTCGGTTCACACTATGCAGTTTGGTGCAAGAGTATCGGCCATTTTTGGTTAAGCTTTACATTTAGCGGTGGGTTTAACGTTTGAGCTGATTACAGGCTTCAAGCTTTTTGAAACGGCGTCCTTTTCAGCATACAACAGTTCATATACAACTTGACCACCCTCCCTCCTCCCTCGCTTGCCAGCCCCTCCCTCCCTCTGCATATTTATTTGCATCTTCTCTTTACCAACCAATCTTTTCTTAACACTTTCCCCACTTTATCTTTCTGTTTTTTTCATGTTCTTTTAAAGTGATCGAATTTAATATTCTGAAGTTCATGTTCTTCTATTAAAATATTCGTAATAAATAATTATTAAATTAATATTATTTTTTATACTTATTAATAACTTTGCAATATATAAAAATATCCATGTTCATATTTAATGGTTGATTCATTTATGAAAAAGGGAAATGGTATTATTTTTAAGTTTGAAGTCCCGACTCATTTTCTAGAACCCTATCCTTCTTGTAGGCTATAAATCAATGGACGGATGAAGTGCCTCTTCTGGTAACATTAATAATGAATTTGATATGTACCAAAAAAAAAATAAAAAAAAAATGAATTTGATGGGCTTGTTACTAATGTCTAATACTAGTTATCAATTATAATACAACTTTTTTTTAAAGATTCTCTCTCTTTACGCCACTTTCTTATTTTAATTGTTTTTTATTGTATTTCAATTTATTTCCTGTTAATAAAATTCACTGTTTATAGGATATGTTCTCTTTTTTAAAAAAAAATACATGGCCATGTTTATATAAAATATTAAATCAAAATGTTTATGCAAAAGTCTTTCTTTTTATAAAAAATTATAGATGTATTAGAATGTGATGGCCAAAAAAGTAAATTTATTTGAATGCTGAGGGAATTGGTTCTAATTCAATGTGGAGAAAAGTTAAGACCTATACACTAGACAGATCATGAGCCTGTTTAAAAAAGCGGTAGATAAATACTTTTAGGCAAGTTGAGGTAAATATGTAAATGAGATTATCCGTTTTACAAAAAACACTGTTAAACGTGCATTTAACTTTTGAAAACATTGTTCCAAATGGGTCCCATATTAGATAAAAGCCCAACTCAAATTTAAATAAGAGTAAAATTGATTTTTTTTTTTACTTGTATCCTCTATTCTTCTTATTGAAGTTAATTGTATTCAAAGTATAATTGAATATTAAATGAGTATATGTCATGTAGAAATTTGAATATTGATTAGTCACTTATGAAAGATTAACTCTTTACAAACACAATTATGGATGATTTTGAACAGTGATTAAATTAAATGAATGAAGGCATTAGTTTTATAAAAATCCATTTTATTAAAAAAAGGAAGGAATTGGCTTGATTTTGGGACATTTTTTTTTATTTTCTTTCTGGCGATTGAGGTGGGACGTTGAATAGGAGGGATGGATGGCAGCTGTGAAGAAGAAGGGGGAGACGATTTATGATTTAAGTGAGCAAAATGAACGAGAAAGAGGAAAAGTCAAAGTGTTTGTTTGAGAATACGTTAAAAAAAGAATTTACAAATTTTAATAAAAATTTACAGATTTTAAAATAATTTTTATATATTTCAACAGCGTACGCCGCTGGAAATAAAGAGTTCCAAATAAACAATGGTGTCAAATCCAACCATCTAGAGGGGCAGAATCAGCAGCAATCCCATATTCGTTCATTTATTGAAGGATTTGAAGATAGGAAAGGCAACACGGTGCAATTCCCGAGGCAGCTTTTCATTCCATTCCCACTCCATCTACTTCATAGCTTTTTTTATTTTTTTTTAAAAAAAGTATCAACCAGTTCCTCATGACTCACCAAAGTTAGGGATTCAGTGTACACCTCGAACCTCTGAGAATACTTTCATAGGTATTTATAAATTGTCTGCTAACACTGTTTTTATATCAGTAATGAAATTTGAATTCATGATTTTATGAACTGTGAAGCAGTTATTTACCAACAGTACTAACCTGTTGGTCCCACTCAATCTACTTCTAAGCCCACGATACCTTTCCCTCCTATTCCCTCTTTAGAAGCCTACCCTTCACCCTCCCTTCGTTTTTATTGGCTCCATATTTAGCCCATAACCTAACTTAAATGTTGCCCTTGTGGCCCAAAAAAAAGTTCCCAAAAAGAGTCATAAAAAACAAGTTTGAACCACCGAATCAAGTAAAAGGATTTACCCCTAATGTTTAACTCAACAATAGCATGAATAAAATTACTTAAAACCCTATAAAAATGTCCAAATTTAGTTTGAGATGTTATCTCAAACAGAAAAAAAGTTGGAAGAGAGGAAATACTGAAAAAGTTACAGTAAAAAGTTCACTTAGGAAAAAGTCCCAAGGACCTCGGTGAAAGAGATTATTTGAATGACAGTGAGGGTGTTCACATGCGTGGGATTGTTGGTGCTTTCACCTACTCTCACATTTGTCTCCATCCTTTCTTTTCTTATATGAATTTTTGCTCTCTCACTCTCAACATCTGCCTTCGTCGCTAGTACGTAGGTAGAAGTATTTGAATTTAGTGTGTATTTGAGATCCTACCAACTCTAGTTGCCTTTAAGTTTAAGCCAAGAGGGGGGATGATTCAAAATCCAAATGAAGACCTTTTATTTTAATAATCTTACGATTAGCTGCATAGGAAGAAGTTACTATTTTTTCGTATCTCTCTCTCTCTCTCTTTTGCATTGAGCGTGTTTACGGGATAAAGGAATATAGAAAAACTCAAAACTGGAACATATAATTAAAGGGAAAAAAAATCAAATTATATGAGTAAAGGACCATCATAAGATGTTAAACTAAATCAATAAGAACAGAGATTGAAATGTAAGATGTTATATCATTATCAACACTTGAAAAGTCAGAAAGAACCCGTGCAGGGATTAATCGCATAGGCCTAAACTAACGTACTTTGTGTTGTTTGTCTGACCATCCTGGACAAAGCTCTATTCACAAGAATAACGAGTTATGGATAAGCACTGGAAGCCTTCACATGCTTGTCACCCAAACCATAAGCAAACCACAGCTTCTCAGCCTAAATTAGTCGCTCTTCATAGCAAGTATCATTGGCATAGCGATTTTGAACATGATCAGCAATGTAAAAATACGCTTTTGATAAAGGCAGTTAAAAGTGTAAAAAAAAAAAAACCAATACTGATCGGCTAGAATAAAAGAAAAATAATGCTTCCTTCACCCAACACCAATTACCAGTTCCATCAAGTGCGAGATCGTTGGCTTAAATAAATAAACAAAATGATAAAAAAGAAAATGGGGGGATGGGGAAGGGGGAGGGAAGACATTTAAGATTTGTCAGATGAGCAGGTGCTTGAGCATTCACTAACACTATAGATAGAACCAGGGTATGACAACTGACAAAGCACAAGAGAATTCTGCTTCAATTAACCTGAGTTTCTAAGCTAACTGCGCCAGTTCTCTCCATCTCCAATTTTGTTTTTGATGGAATCAAGTGCCGGCGAATTGAATGGTTGTCCAGTCTCACGATGACAAGCCCGTCGTCTTACAAATGGGACACAGATTCTTATGCATTAGCCACTGTTTGATACAGTCCTTGTGGTAATCATGCCCGCAATCAAGGGTTCCGATATCATCTCCGTTATTATATTCCTCCTGCACATGACGCAATCAAGTGATTTAAGACCTGCGTGCATGGTAATGGAGATAAAAGTGGCAAAGGAGTTGAGACAGACAGGTCTACCTGACAGACACAACACGGTTCTGCCTCAAGCTCAGATCCTGTTTCAACTGAATACTTTTTCTGTTTCAAAAGTTTCATTACGGTTTCTTCACTCAGTCCAGTACTCACATTTCCAATTCTCTCTTCCAGGGCCAGCAATTCCTATCGTCACATTTATGAATTAAAACAAATCATTTTCAGATGAGGCAGCAACTTGAATATGAGGAGGGATTTAATACAGTAGAGACTACACTTAAAGGAAACAAAATGTCAAATTTTCCTACCTCGTAAGACATGTTATCGACATCCAGACGCATATCCCTGTGTCGATCATGAATATCAGCCATTCCAGAAAAGACTGACTGGTCAAGAATCATAACATCCTGTGACAAAGTCAAGGAATAGATATTACATGACTAATTTAATAGCTCACTGCCTACCAGAATAAAATGAACAGATAAATCTTCATGTATGTCACTAACTTCAAATACTATTTTTCACACTCTATGAACGGGCACAGGTTGATAGCAGAGGTAACCTCCGCAATAAAAAAAAATTCCATAAACACCATTAGGTCAGCACTAAAAATAAACCAACATCATTATTAGGCCAGCAAAGGCCGAAATAACACATCCACACAATGAAAAAGAACAGTACATGCAATCATATACAAATTAATCAGATATCAAACAGATCAGAAGACAATTAAACCCTATTGAAAGGTAAAAGAGAATTTCGTCAAGAAAAAAAATATTTCTAATCAAAATCTGGAGTTTTTTTTTTTGGTTAAAGATAATCAAAATCTGGAGTTTGTTAAGCCACACAATTAATTTAACTAACCTCGAATCGGAGGCCTCCACCCCTTCGCATGAGGCCCAAAACATTACGGAGCTGCATAACAAAAGGGCAAAGACAATGTCAACTGCCAGAGAAAAATATTCGAAGGTGCAAGTTAGACATTGAACTGTCAAGGTATAAAGAGCAGACAGCTCCAAAAAATGTTCTATGCAAGCAGTAAAGGGACTTAAGAGCTTGAAGATCAATGATATAATGTTGTCCAACACTGCGTGTTTTCAGACTTGTTTGGCTCACCAAAAATCATTACTAGTTTACCACTACCAGTTGTTATCTTCAGAAGTCTACCTCATCCCCATCCTGGAGTTTCCCAAAAACTCACGGCCTAAAATTGCTTTCGATGGCATACACAGAGTTAGCTGAATGCATTGAATTTGACAAAGACAGAGTTTTTGGGTCAGTTTCCTCTAAAATGTTTTTTATAAAATAAAAATTAATTTTTTTTGTTAAAATGGAAAATCATCCAAGTGCCTACATGCCTTCAATACCATATCAAAACAAAAAAATTTCCCTGCAGCAAAACATAAGAAAGGCAAGAGTCTTATACAGACCTCAGATACTAGCCTACTGCTACTTCCTTCACCAGCAGCAGCCAAACTTCGCAATGAATAGGGAATTCCAAATTCAGCATCACCATGCCTCTCCATCCACAATGACCTTGGGTGTGATTGATGATGTCCTTGGCCCCCAGCCCCAGATGATGGCACCCTTGCTTCAGATGAAAGTGTAGGACCAGAGTGCAATGAAGAGTGATTATTGCTTGGATTTTGACTTCCATCAGTCTCAGGAGGAGAGAACAATGACCGACGAACATATTCAGACAATCTCCGTGGATACTGTGGAGGATTAGGACGAGAAACCCACGTTGAAGCAGATGACTGATTGATAGCTGAATTTGATCCAGCCCGTGAAGAAGAAGCAACATTTCCTGACATGCTTAAATTTGCACTACCTGAACCTCTTGTTGGATTTCGAACATGATTTCTCAAATCAGTTGCAGGTACAAACATTGGGCGATCAAAAATGTTTCTAGAAATACTTCTTGAGCTTGTTTCTTCCCGTTGCTGGTTATCCCTGTCTGCACAAAGGATTGGGCTTGATGATTGGCTGTTGCTTGAGTTAGAACTACCATTCCATCTTGACGATTGCATATTCCTTGGTAAAGAAGGAACATGGATCACAAGGGGCTGGCTTTGAGGAATTATATTTTCTAACATCAGTGCTGCCCTCAAGTCCAGGGAGTTATTAACATGCGGGAACCTTTGTGACATTGAAGAGGTTGGGATACTAGATTGCCCAATCACACTCCCAGTAGAGAATGCAGGGGGAGGAATTGAGTCTTGCTGGCTTGAAGGACTTATCCTCAAACGGAGATTCCTGTGGAAGCTATCTGTGCTCCCTGCATCATTTGAATCAGGAAGGTTTTCAGGGCCTTCATCCCCCATTCCCAGCCCAAGTCTAGCATCTACCTTTTGAGATGAAGCAGATCTACTTAAACTGCTCCCAGCATTATCCTGAGTTGGAAGACTGTTCCAAGGACTAGAACTAGAACTTCCACCGTCCAAGGACGGTCCAACGTTTTCTTCAATGGCCTTTCTTTTACAAGATGCACGACGCACATCTAGAGAACAGCCTGAACTGGCATCAGTGCCTTCTAGCACAAAGCTGTTATTTCCAGGAGGAGGAAAAGGACCAGAAGCAATGCTAGGCGGAACATGCTCATTTACTGATCCAATAGATTTGTGCAAGTTAGGATGTTCCGAATGCTGGCTGTTATTGCCACCAGCATCTGCCAAGCCAGCATTTAAGTTGAGATCTGGTGACGTGTGAGAATTGGAGTTGTGCATATACATAGGACTGGAATTGACATTGTCAGCCGAAAGAACAATAGTTGGTTCAAAGTGCGTTCCTTCTGCTCTTGGACCAGCTGCAGCACTAGCACTAATTGGAGATATCCAACCAAGTTCTGTTTTCTGCTGATTATTGTTGGTTTCCCTCTGCGTATTACTAGAACTTGGCTCACCTAAGCTCCATCCACTTGAATTCTGCCATTCATGGTTTACTGAATTCATATATGGTGGGTTCATATCGCTCAAAGGAAGTAAATACTCAGGGATATCGCTATCGCTATCAGCAGGATTCTGCATATTATTCCAGCAAATTTGCTGATCCACGGTAGGATTACTTGATGTTGATCCACAGTTGAATTCTAAGGTTTCAGGCAAGGAACCAATTGCACCCCTCTGACCTTGCATTGGGGCGGAACTGAAAGATACTCTAAATAATGTGAGTGAATGTGTATCAAGAACCTTAACAATGAGGCACACTGTGGATCAAGTTTGGCAGATCTGTACAACAAAACAAAAGAATGATAGTTAGGCATTGAAAACAGACAAACTTAATCAATTCACTACCACCAACAAGAATTTATAAGTCGAATGCTAAATAATCATTGTCTGCTCAAGCAACTTGCGATGCAATTTTAAATCTTGAAAGCATTCACAACCACAAGCACCAATACCTCGCGAAAAGCTTAAATGAGGTGTGCTCATTTAGTGAAGCATTACATATGTGCTCTCTGTGCACATGCACTGTAAGTGAATATCATCATGGTAAAATGAGTGCAACTAGCAGAACAGTAAAAATCTTAAAGCAGCCTAGAGGTAAAGTACTCCTTGACACAAGATGCTATCTGCATCCGCTTCAGTAAACTGTCAAACATCCACCACTGTCCTGGCTCACATTTATAAAGTAGCTTATGTAAAGTCGCAATCCTGAGATTGTATACAATGCCACAAAGTAATAAAACAGATGTCTCTCAACACACCAAGGCAAAGTCGGTCAATAAACTCAACATATGAGAACTAAAGATAGTGCGTACTGCGAGGGATGCTTATTGCTTAACCCCAGGAAGGAGAATGCATACGCATTGCCAGATATCATATCCGTATCCACTATCACAGGAAACTCCTTCATCACTTGAGGTTCAAGCAATATAGATTCTTAGCAGGTAAAATGAATCCCACAAATGCACCACAACCTATTGATAAAATAACTCACCCAGAGAAGAAAAAGACCATCTAGTTGACACACATTAAAGTCAACTCATTTTGCAGGGTGGGATGAACCAAGAGGGATAAGAAGTCCAGCGTCCGTAAGATCAGCTCGATCATTGGCAGCACAAAATTAGATACAATTCATTCAAGACCAACTTGCATAAGACTATTCTAGCTATGAACAACTGAATAGAAGACCCCACAAAAACCAGCAGAATTCAACACACAAAGCGGTTTAAGATTACGGGCAAAAATTTCCAAGCCACCGGAAAGACCCCAAATCATCACAGAAGATCAATACTGAGATAAAATCCGATTTTTTTAACAAAATAAATATTTATAAAATAAAAGGGGGAAATAAAACTTGTTATTCATTGATTCAGAAAAATCACCGATTGATCATACCCCAGATAATGAAGAGCAAAGTACAAGAAGCGGAAGGAACTCACCAGATGAAAGCATTTAAAAAAAGGCCGATCTACCGTAAAATCAGAGGACGAGCAGGAGAAAGAAAGAAAACAAGGGAATCGCCCATGTTGGCGACCAGCGGCTTTGAGCGGAGTGAACGTCCGTTCCCTGATTTCCTCCTTGCAGGAAAGAACAAAGAGGGAGCAGAATACCGAGTCAGAAATGGGAAGGGACAAGGAGAGAGGCTTGGGTGGTGTGGGTGGAGGATTGAAAAAAGATAGAGAGCAATGGGAGGAAAAAATGAAAAAGGGAGAGATTAAAGAGGACAGTAATCTTTTTAATTCACAAAATGACCCTACAGAGACAGACGGTAATTTACAACCAAGACATGAATCAATAGTAAAGAAAAATGAAAGCTTGATTAATATGGTAGGGTAATAACTGACAAGGAAAGGAGGCCAAAGCCCGTTTCCAAAGCTCACCTCTTTCCTTTTGTTTCTCATTTTGTTTTTCTCTTACATGCACCCCCTCTTGCAAAAACTGTAACCAAATAATAATAAATGAGGGGTAAGAAAGAAGAATAAGAGGGTGATTAGTACAATTAAAAGACTCGGCTTCCAATGCGCGCCGAACAGAGCCCCACTGGTGAACGGTGATGGCTCTCTGTTTCAATCTCTTTCACGCCAAGCACCACCACCCTCCTTCTCTTCACTCACGTTCACTCGCTCACTCACGTTCACATGCCATGGCATGCCTGCTTGTGACTTGGGCCCCATTTGATTTGTATGTAATAACTATGCACAAAAGGAGAAAAAGAAAACAAATTGCATGATTATACACGTGGCTCTATTTTTAATCACATCGGTCCCACACCTTGATGACTTTGCATTTCTCTTCCCTTCCCCACCCCCCCCCCATTTTTTTAATCTCTCACCCAAAGTCTGGGTGCTTCCTTGGATGTTGATTTTGACCACCCATGTCCCATGGACCTGTTTATTCATTTCTCGTAATAAATAAAAATAGGGGAGGGAGGGGCATCAGGGTGGGTTGGCTCAATGAGTCAGTTTCGGTGTCGGGTGTGCAATTTTAGGTGTGTAACTTCACCAAATAGTAACGTATGGCTAGCAGG
>JANTPZ010084091.1:0-12258 GCA_025593235.1 Vachellia pachyceras
TTTTTAATTATTTAAATAAATTATATGAGAGAAGTACCTTAATAATTGTTTTAATTAATTAAATAGAATGGGTGATTAATTTTCATGAGTGAAGACAAATTTAAATAAATTGTATAAGTAAATAAATATAAATCAACATATAAGGGTAAAATGGTAAATTAATTATTAATTTCCCCCCCTTCCCCTCCTGAACCAAACAAAAGATCATTAAAAATCCTTCCCCTTCATTCTCCTCTAACTAAACCAAACGAGGTAACCTTATACCATTCTATCCCTTCCCATTCCCTCCTATCCATCCCTTCTCTTTCCCTCCATCAAACCAAACATAGCCTAAATGCGAGTTGGTTGATGGTGGTTTCTTTCGATCTACTCTTACGGACTAAGCATTGTGGGGCGCATCTTTCCTTTCTATATTATAATTACTCACAATACTCCCGGTATATAGCTCATCCTTAAACCCAAATCTTTTGCTTCAAAGATCGATCGTTCCCTGAGCCATACTTCCTCTGTTTCTTCGATTCCTGCAGTTTGGAAGAGTCGAGTTATCTCATTTCCTAAAATTTCCTGGCTACCCGGATGGATTTTGTGGCTAATCCTTTGCCATCGCCTTCTTCCTCGTTGGGTCCCTTCGGGAGCTTCGTTGAGAGGGTTAGACGCATGAGCAGCCTCGCGGTCTCTGTTATAATTGGAAACATCTTCTCTGCGATCTTGACATTTTGCTTTGCCTTAGGTTAGATCACTCTCTCCCTTACGATTACATCCTAACTTGCCTCTGACATTTCAAGCTATCGACCATTTGCTCTTGATGGGTTCACCCTATAATTGTTTGTTTTTGTTCTTTTGCGTTTACGTTGAATTTGTCACTGTCTGGTGATATGCCTAAGATCGTTGAATCCGTAGAGCATAATTTTTGGTGTTTTCGGTGAAGACAGGAAAGCACTTTTCTTTCGGTGAAAAGTGAAATCTGGCTGTGCCGTTTGTTTGTCGGATTGTATGCCATATGTTCATCTGTTTTTTTTCTTATTCTCACGGCCACCAACAAGAAAATCCTTCAAAATCCTTGCTCATTCTGTTTAATTCCCAACGTTTAGCTTTTGCTGCGAGATATGCCTGTGGTTGAATTTCATTAAAAACTAATACGCTGGATGGCTTGTTTGTCGGCAGTGGGAACATTACTGGGGGCCATGACAGGAGCTTTGATCGGCCAAGAGACTGAGAGTGGCTTCATTAGAGGAGCAGCAGTTGGTGCCATATCCGGAGCTGTTTTCTCCATTGAAGTGTTTGAATCTTCACTTGTTCTTTGGCAATCTGATGAATCTGGGATTGGGTGTCTCTTATATCTGGTAAGCAACTACTAAGCAGGCTTGACCCTCAATCCTTCGTTACTGTGGAAGTTTACATATGCAGCTGAAATAATTGCGGTCTCCTGAGATTTCATTGTCATTATCACTTTCTGAATTATGCAGATTGACGTCATTGCTAGCCTACTGAGTGGGAGACTTGTGCGTGAGAGGATTGGCCCTGCCATGTTAAGTGCTGTCCAAAGTCAGGTAAGCATTTGTTTCAAGTGATGAGACATACATTTTAATTTGGATATGAACTCTCATCTTGCAGATTGCTCATTATATATCTGCTCTTAAATATCAGATGGGTGCTGTCGAGACAAATTTTGAGGAGGTTCAAAACATCTTTGACACTGGTGGTTGCAAGGGTTTAACAGGAGATTCTGTTGAAAAGATCCCAAAGATCACAATCACAAATGATAATAATATTGACGCTTCGGGTGAAAGAGTTTCTTGTTCAGTCTGCCTCCAGGTTTGTATTGTTTCTGTTTCTGTTGGTTAATGCCTGTGCTTATCATGACATTATCCGGAAAAGGAGGGGTGTTCTATGTTTCTATGCAGTGTGTATATGTGTATCTGTATCTGTATCTAAAGAAGTGATTATCCAATTTGGGAATTGACATTGAGAATTTGTTCATTTTCAGGACTTTCAGACTGGAGAGACAGTTAGAAGTTTGCCTCATTGCCATCACATGTTCCACCTACCATGCATAGATAAATGGCTCTTCAGGCACGGTTCATGTCCATTATGCAGAAGGGATCTGTAGTTTTGTATATCCATAGCTACAAACAACCAAAAAAAAAAATAGTTCTTTTATTGTTTATACAATCTTTCACTTCTAGGACTTGTAATGGGTTCCGGGGAGCATCCCATGAGCGTATGATCGTACTAAATTAGTGTAAAGAAAATTTTGGTATGTGAAATAGTTTTGGCTCCTTCTCTTTGCTGACTTCCTTCACTAATATCGCTACACAGCTTTTTACTATAGGAGTTTTCGTTTAAGGAATGGATGAAATCCTTATCTTGTAGTGCCTGCAGTCCATATCGTGCACGGATGCAGCTTCTAGACTCGATGAGAGGGATAAAGATGAGAAAAAATATATGAAATTCACTAAAAATCCTCGAACCTGATTGGATGTCTTCCTTCGGTAACAAGTGCTTGTCCTGATCCAACCGTCAGAAATGGGGTGATTTTCACATAATTAATACACGTTTTAAGGGGTTGGTTGTCACGTATGGTAGAATGCTAGGTAAAATAAAGCTTCCCTGGTCCAAGTTTGGTTTCCATCTTCAAAATTTGGCTTTGCGAAACGAATCATTCATTCTAGCATTGCAAAAAAAGGAACGGAATGCGAAGAATCGGAGGAGGGGTCTCAGTGATTTTGATTTCCCAGCCAAAAATCCATTAAAAACAACCAACAATCCTCATTCCTGATTCCTTACCAGTCGGGTCAAATATCTCCGATTCCTTCCTCCAAATCAGGAGGCTGAAAAGCCAGAAATGGGCGGCTACTCGCAATATTCGTTCTGTGAAATACTGTGCAGGTGCAGCACATCCACTTTCCACCCCACAAAAGGAGGAAGCCATAGCCCATAGATTAATTCTGCAATGAAAAGAACAATGAAGGTGGGATCAGAATGGCTGCGGGCAATTAAGATCAAATCCGTTTCGTTGAGGATTAGTAAAAGCGAGGCACATGATGAAACGGGAGGTTGGTTGATGATCAGAAATTCGTGTGGGGCAGGGAGGGGAAATGTAAATAATGGGGAGGGAGTGAACGGCCATGATCTCTCTATCTCTCTATCTCTCTGTTCACCTGCCATAATAAAGAAGCGTACTTGAGGAGGGAACACAAAGGGGCATTTAAAATTGAATTAAAAGCAGTCGCTCTCCCGTGCCCAATGGATGGCAATGGCGTAGTATTATTATCTCTTTCATTCAACTGTGTCTAAGGCGCTTTAGTCTCTCTCTTGCTAATATTGCTCCAACCTATCTCTCTGACACGAGATAACGCCGCACTTGATCTCCACCCTGCCACATTTACACCTCCCTCAACCTTGCATGCATCAAGTTCAAATTTATTTTTTTAAATATTAAAAAACCTACTTTTACTCTCTTAACTTTCATAATATTGATATTTTTTTGCCGATCATAATATTGATATTATCTAATGTAAAATGCTGAGTCAATAAGTTTAAATGATAATTTTGTAATTAAATATTAACAAAATATGCTTCAATTTTAAATCCTTTAATATAATCATTTTTATATATTAAAATTTAAGTATGTTTTGTGAACATTTAATTGTACATTCGACTCTTGAATTGTTGAGTTGAATTTTTCGTTAAATAAAACTAATAATGTTATGATTGAGGATTAAGAATTCACTTTTTAAACTTAATGGATTAAGCTAAAACTTGATATAACCTTAAAGTGTTAAATACTATTTTTTTAAAAAAAAAGACTCATGGCTCATTAAAAATATAATTTATTAATGGTTTTAAATTTTTGTGATATTTATTTCTTTTTCAAAAATTTTGTTCGCTGTGAGTTTTCGTTCTGTTTTTTCATTGATATGACTATTTAACTATGTGATTGTAATTTCAATTGGGGATAACTCACAACACATACTTGGATTATATGTGTTTGTTAATTATTCTTTGAAAAGCCTAATAAAGAATGAATCGAAAGAGAGCTTGCCCCCTTGTGGAATAACACTCGTGAAAATACCCAGTTTTGTACCATTGCCTTGCACAGAACAGAGCCATTGACTCAGGAAATTTAATTCTTTTGAATGGTATAACATAGTTTCGTACAAATTCTTCTGATCTTCCCTGTCTAGGTTCTGTTCTTAATATTTTTTTAACGGGCACAGCTTTTTGCCAAAAGTGGTTATGTTCATGTGATTATCTTCACGTGTGCGCGCTGAAGAAGCTAAATATTCAAGAGTTACTGGTGGTTTAAATTTCATGAGTATTTAATGAGAAGCTTGCGTATCATAGTTCAAATGGAGGTTCGTGGACCTCCTTTCATGCAATTTTTTTCTGGCCTCGCAGCAGATGGCATACATTTGAAGCAACAAGTACCAACATGGGGTTTGAATAAATCAACTTGAAATTTTCAAATAAGGCTTTTGGAAAAACCTTTAGCTTCTTTCTTTGCTGAAAATTACTATATTGATCAAATAAAATGCATGTTAGAAAGAAATACAGAAACAGTGGTGGAGCCTGCAGCCTGCAGGCTACACGTGCTATTATTAAAACTCCATCAAATTGACCATTGCCCAGTTGGTCGGTGCCGTTTGAATCAAAATGATATTACTTCATCAATGCAGTTGGTAAAATGCTAATATTTTAAGGGATTTTTCTTTTTAATAGGCTAGTTTCTCTGAATTGATGTTTCCCTTCCCATCTATGTGCTTATTTGGGAACTCCGTTAAAAAAATGAATTTTGCAGATTTTAAGGCATTTTGGGAATTTCGAGATGGTTTTACGGATTTCAAGATGATTTTTATGAATTTCGAGATGGTTTTTACAGATTTCGAGATTATTTTATCTCGACTTACGTGCACCGTTTAGAAAAATGGCTTCCCAAACAGGCACAATACTTTTAAACAGACAGGACTGCCAACAAAGATTTTGAACAGCAGTAGCTAGAAAAAATGTACGCACTTGAGCTCTTTGGCATGATGGACTTGGAGGGGAAAATTTTTTAATGAGGGGATTTAAAAGATGCGTCGTCGTCTTCAATTATTCAGAATTTTATCTTTCCAGCAATCCCAGGGCTATACCGCAACATGATGCCCCTATCATATTAATTAATCATACGGATCATTAAAATAAATAAATGAAAAATCATTGGTACGTTGCCGTCAAGTTGTAGGCCAAAACAAGCACTGAAGGGCATGATCAGAGATCGCCACTTTTAAAACGTTCACTGCACAGGTGAGCTCGACCGATATGCTTGATGAAGAAGATAAAAGGGCTTACTGGGTCAATTGCGTAAAATTTCATAACTTGGGCCATGCTTATCTGGAAGGCTGGGTACTTAAATTCATTAATAATAAATTAGTTCTATGCCTTCACTGCCAGGTGATGACTATGAGGATCTTCGGCTGTTCGGCTTATATGCCGGCCGAAGATTAAGACCAAGTAAGCCGATACTTGCCTCTTCGGGACACATCAATGGATTCACAATTCAAAAAGTAACTATCGTAGACATATAGGCTAGCAGAGGACAACATTACCATAATTAGACTGCAATGGGTGATCAGCACCGCCGTTCATTGAAATGAGATTTTGACTTATTTGTTATGATGGCATGAACGTATCAATTCCAACAAATCTAGAAACCGCCACTTCCATGGCTCCCATAAGAAATAGGTTCCAGTTCCATGGAACTGAGAGCCTGACCATTTTTGCCCTTCCCCTTTCCATCAACCACCAACATCTATCGTCATCGTCGCCCTCAACCTCCATCGCCGACAACCATTGTCACCCTCAACCTCCGTCGCCGACGACCTCTTCCAACAAATCTGAAATATGCAAGTGGCTGGTGAAAGGGAGGATGTTGCCGGTGAGAACTTGAGAAACGAGGGGACTCCTTGGGTATCTGAAGCATTGAGATACAAGGGGCTGGTGAAAGGGAGGATGTCGCCGGCCATCAGTGTCGTCAGCCATTAGCGTCATCGTCGCACACGATCACACAAACGAAATGGGAAACATGAGGCCTAGGCTTCGTGGGTGAGGAGGCGGTTGTGCTACTTTGATGGTGGTCAGCGTTTCTGTAGTGACTGTAGTTGAGTATGGTGGACAAATTCTGGTGAAGGGTGAACTGGAGTGATCGATGGCGGTGACGGTGTCCATGGTAGTGGAAGAGTATTTTTGTTTGGAGGGTATTTCAGTATTTTTATATTTTAAATATATATATTTCAATTAAAAATTATATCTTACCAAACATGTTTTAAAGTCTACATCTAGTTTCATTTTCAACAAAAACAAAATTTTTTGCTGGCGGGACCTTTGCTCAACTTGTAACTCCCACGCCGTAAGAGAACATTTGCTTTATTTAAATTTGCATTCCATAAGTGTCTCTATTTTGACCACGCTGAAATATGCAGCAGTACAAAAAAGTCTGAAATCTCGAAAAATTAGCGGCTTCAGCTGAAGCGTTGAGGAGTGCATATCCCTTGTTACACAGTTAAATACCATTTTCTTGTAAAATCGCCTTCGCATTTTCGCTGTATGTCAAAAGGCTTGCATACACTTTGATTGAAACCTTTGAAAACTCAGCTAATGACTCCAAGACACAACAGAACTCACTCTGAAAAGCCTTTAAAGTAATATGCTGTGTCTCTAACATACTAGCTTGGTGCTTTGCCTTCCCTGCATCTAGCTTCTTCCTATATATCTCCAAAAGATCTTTCTGTTTTAAAAAATATTGATTTGGGGTACGCCCATTTACCTCTGCCTCCTGTACAGATTGCTCTGGTCTAAGAAGTTTGCATTCCTCCCTCTGTAGAGCAATGCTCCTTCTTTCAACTTCCTTGGCAAGTTCATCAACCTTCCTCTTCTGTCTCAGCTCCTTCCCCTGTTGAACCCAGAGAGACTGTATCTCTTTGCCAAAGCTTTTTATTGCATAGGTAACTTTCTTATCAGGCATTTTCTCCAGCCAAGACAACCAGTCATGAAACATTACGAGTATTGGTGGCTTATTTATCTTATAAGGAAGAGTTGAGTATATTCTCCAAGAGCATATATCATTAACTTCACTGATTGTGAACCTTGATAGCCATCCATGCAGAGCCTCAATATATGCCTTCTCTGCAGAAACAATGGCGGCAAAGCAGGTACGCCAGTTTTGAATTTCTGCCTCCAGCTCAATTGTGGCTAAGCGATGTGAGCTATCGCAAAATTTTCCAACAGCAGGACAGTTAAAGAATCTCACTTGATTCAAGATTTGGTATTGGGTTTCATGTGATTCCAACATCATCTTCCAGTGTCTCATGAGGCTGCATAGGTGAAGGAAATGGGGTTATGACAGTGGAAAATTTAGGAATCTCAAGATTTTGTGTAAAATATAAGACATACCCATTTAGCAGTTCGACAAGTTGTGGCAACAATTCTTCATCTTTCAGTTTTACGATTCTCTTTGAAATCGATTCAGCAGCTTGAACTGAAACCAGTAGCCTGGTATGTAATTCTACTACTTCAGCAGTAGATTTATCCCCATGATTGAGGCTATCTTTTCTAGCCCTTTTATTTCTAAATCGAGAGCACTTCCTATCAAATATTTTCCAGATTTCCTCTCCAGCCTGAACATAGAAAGAAGATGATCAAACTTCAAAACTTAAACTTGTTTTCCTATAAGAAGCAGAATCTATATTTCGTTCAAACTGAAGTTAAATGGCTTCCACACTTGTTGCTGGAGCTAGTATAGATACCTCTTTCACTCGCAGTTTATGTTTACATTCTAATATGACCACACATTTCTGCCCATAGTTACATATGCTGTAATTCATTGTCAAAGTATCATTCAGCTTTCTTTAAGTGGAATATGGATCAAATCCTCTTGACTAACTAATACTATGAACATAATATCTACACGGAGACATCAAACAACCAAGGCTGTGATTTTATTGTTTGCAGCTAATATTTGTCACCCATGCAAAATTACTAGGGAAGAGAGGATTTTGAAAAGAAAAAAAATTGAAGAGAATAAAAACTCCAATTCCATTCTTTACATATTCTACTTACCTTAACCTCCTCATAGAGTTTCCTCTCCCAGGCATACAACCTTTCTATTGTGGACGAGTGGCTACCAGATCCCATTCCTCCACATTCATCATACGAATCAACACTGAGCTCTGTCCATGAGGAAGAACTTCGCGAACTTGGAATCAGCAGACTCTTACTGAAGGAAGAATGCAATGGATTGGAACGGTTCCATGTTATTGACCGAATAATTTTCTTCGAGCTCTCTGCATCAAGCACGAAACTAATGTTTTTATAGGCTTCTCATCTTGGCAATAAACATGCATGTAAAGACTAAAGAACAAGAATGGTCTAACAAGAGTGGAATATTTTTAAAATATGTAAACACCTATATAAGGAAAATTTTGCTGCACAAAAATTTACGGGAGGGTAAGAGTAAAGTGGCTCGCTTTCCCTTTTCATAGCTATTCAATCAGCCAAATCATGCAAATGCAGAACACCTACGATAATAAGCAAGAAAGGATAAACATTTAACTCACCTTTGATATCTTCCAGGCCAGATACCAAAGGGACTCTATATGCCTCAAGCATCCTTGAGACGAAGTTACCAGAGTTGTAAGCTTTGATAAAATGGCCCTCTACATCCTTTAATGCCTCCAACAGTCCCCTACAATCCTTTTCTCCATTAATCTGATTCAAATTTTCCCTCCCACATGCTTCCAATTTGGAATCATCCCTGCTTCTAGTAGCCTTAAGCTCATCCACAACTCTTGTTCCACAACCCACTCTCAAACTATCTTCATATGTGTCCTGAGTTAACGCTCTCATATCAAACAGATTGAAGAAATCCCACTGATAATTTCTCCCTGGGGATGCCAAGGGTGCGCTTACATCACCATAAAAATGCTCACACAAGGGTTCCTCTTCGTCCCAGAGCTCTTCATCTTCTTCCTCGCAATTTCTTTGGTCTTTAGATTCTTTGCAGTCTGGGGTTCCTCCTTGGTGGGGTTCAGATGGTTTGTGTTGAACAAAAACGGGGTTGTCGATGAGAGCTGTGGTTTCAGGGGTAAGAGCGGAAGGGTAGGTGATGAGTAATGGAGAAGAAGGCGATGAATGTCTAGCTACAAACAATCTTAAGGCCAATGCGACAGAATAGAGTGATTGATTATACTTTGAGTATGCCTCTGCGAGTGCATACCTACGCTCTAGGGCCAATTTGGTTAGGCATTTCCTTTCTCGGCAGAAGGACACAACGTCGTCTTCTTTGCTCAGCTTCTTTGAGGTCACACCACCCATCCTCTTCAATGCGGTTCAAAGCAGGGAATGCGGCGTAGAGGACGGCCTCACAAACCTGGACAAAGCAAAGCACCCTAAAGAGCTATGTGTAGTGTAGTGGCCAGTAATCTTTTTTGGGGGGCTTAATGTGCAACCCACTAGACAGGCTAAAGTCACGCACCTGACTCCAAAATTCATCGAAGGAGCAGAACAAAACAAAAGAGGATGCCCACAGAAACATGAAGATCGAGAGGAAATGGAGGAAAAAGCCACATTAATAACAGAGTAATTATAGTCTACGGAACTCATCGCCTATTCCTCTGCCCAATGCACAGTTAGAGGAGACGATGACAAACAAAACAGTCAGTCTTTTCTTTTAAATATATTATTACTCGTACTAGTGAGAATGGTCAAAAAGAAGTTAAGAACAGAGCGCAGAAAAACCAGAAGCACTAACTGGAATGAAGCCAGCGCCTTCGCGCGCCATTTATGAAATTCATGAGACAAATAAATAAGAGGGCTTCTGTACTGAAAACACTTATTTGGGAAATTTGATTTAATTACGTGAAAAAAAGGATTACATGTAGTCATAATATATTCTCATAATAATTACATCATTTAATTAATATAGCAATATAATTAAATGAAATCATAATCACAAGTTATTACATCAAATTAGGTCATCATTATTACATAATTTTGACTATACAATCTGGATTACAACTTTATAAATTAATGTGTAGATATTTGTATCTTTCGTAAATAAATATTTATATATTTACCTCCTTCATTTTTTAACTTAATAGAATTAAAAAGTTTATTTTACAGTTTTTATTTTTTATTGATAAAATATGAATTTCATTTTATAATTTCATGATAACATACAAAAACAAATGTCATGTAATTATCATTTCATTATATTACATTCTCACCCATTACATTTCATTGCATTTCCATGAATTCCGTAAAAATCACTTTTTTTTACAAATTGGAATAAAACTTTTCACATATACACACTTCAAATTACGTAAAATCACTTAAAATAAGTCAATACAAATATTTAATAAGAACTCCCTTGATAAATATTATTACTAATTTTTTAAAAAAATTATACATTTGAGAGCAACATGAATTTAATTTTTATGTTTAAAATAACAATTTTCTCAGCTAGCTTCACATTTATCAGAGAGAATATAAAATTAAATTAACGTCGGTAAAAAACCAAAAATAAAAAGATTTCAGGATATCTCTCCTTAAATTAGTAGATTACTTATAAGGTGAAAGAATAACCCCAATTACGTTTTCTTTGTTAAAATAATAATTGTAGTGGTACATTTATTTATTTGCCAAATGTAGTGGTGCTTTATACTTTCATTAATTAGAGCTTTTTTCTATAGAAAGTGGAAGGTGAGTTGAATTTCGAAATTCTAGGGTATACTTGTAGATTCATATAACACTTGTACAAGTGCATACAAATCGTCCTCTGCTAAAAAACTCATGTGCGACAAGATTTGAATTCACGCTAATCAATGCTGTTTAATTAGGAATCTACTTAACTTACTAGGCAGCTATGCCTCACTGGACAGGCCGAGGACCCAGCCTAGTTTTTTTTCTCAAGAAAAGAAAATCAAGAATTATTCTTACTTATCGTTTGTAACAACGTTGATAGAAGTTAAACATACTTTCAACAGTATTTTTTTGTAAAACGAGACAATCTCTTCCATATATTTACTTCAACTAACATAAAAGTACTTTTTTAATACGTTCCCAAACGAACCCATTACGTAATAAATTAGTTTTATATTATCATGATATTATTTAAAATTTCAAGTTTTCAAACATCTTAATTTTTATTTAATTTTACATATTGATTTCTTAACTTAATAATGTATAAAATAAATGATGAATTAATGAGTATTCAACTATTCATAGTTGTAGAAAATGTCGCTTTTAATCATGACATTATTTTCAGGAATATACACTTTTTCCAGTTTTTTTATATAAATTAAATCGGTACCCTCTTCATGGTACTTCTACCCACGCTAGCCGCCAGCCACATTATACACCAAGTTCCTTGCTGGTTACATGGCACAATCCAAAACACTCAAAAAAAACTGATGTTCTTCATCTCCGTTGAAGGTAAAAAAAAAATCTTTTGGATTCGATATACAGGATGACAGGTCCCGGAAGCTGAGTCTGTGTCAGAGTACAACAGTAAATACAGAAGTATCAACAGAGCATAGAGCTTGTTCAATCAGGCAGAAGCAGAACTAAGTTTCCAAAGGGGTGGCGCAGGGAGCCAGAGTTTTAGCACGTAGGTTAACACCGCCGCCCCTCACTGATAAAGGAGGACCTCTCACCGGCCCAGCTCTGCTCACTAGATTGGAGTCGAGGAATACAACTACTACTGTAATGTCATCATGGAAATGGCGGCGGACACCTCGCTCAATTTTCTTCAAATCTGAGTATCTCATCTCTCTTTTTTTGGCTGCTTCATGCAATGCAGCTTTGACCAGTCTGCGAGCACTTCCCTGCATTTAAAAAAAAGTGTGATGATGTTACTGGGCAAGCTAATGGTTCCACATATATCATTCTCCGGAATTGGACAAATCCGTGTTAATTATTAAGCATTAAACAAAATAGAGACAGCCATTCAGTATTTTGGACTAATATCTCACATTGCGTGGGTGATTTTGAACGATATCAACCGCATCCTGATTGCTAAGGTGTTCCCACAAGCCATCAGAAGCAAATATGAGGAATTGATCATGCTGTTGAAGTTCATGGACAGAAATAGATGGCTCAGAGCTCAAAATTGGTCTTCTAAAAGGTTCACGAAGACGAAACTTAGCATACAAAGGTTCCTTGTTAAATTCTGCCCTTTTGAGATAGACATCACCAATTGATCGAGAAACCTGAAATCCA
>JANTPZ010084092.1:0-11100 GCA_025593235.1 Vachellia pachyceras
GGGTTTTTTTTAAAGAAAACCAATATATATTTATTACCGGTAAGTAATTGAACTAGTTTTCAAACTCATTATCTAACCCCTGCATTTAGTAACGAAAGGGTATATTATCTAATTATTTTTGTTGTGAAATTTACAGAACATGGTGGATTTTATGGAGGAATCAACAGAAGAAATAATGAAGAAATGGGAAAAGATTATAGAAGGAAGTGGAGGGAAAATGGCAGAGATTGTGATTGACAGTGATATGAAGGAACTCACAGGTGATATCATTTCAAAGGTTTGCTTTGGAGGATCTTATGCTCTTGGCAATCAAATCTTTTCCAAACTTACTGCATTGCAAAATGCTCTTGCTAAACCCAATGTCCTTATTGGATTTATATACCCCAGGTTTTCATTCCTCCCTTCTATCCTTTTGCCTTTGCCCTCCATGCTTCTTGATAATTTGTGGGTTTTTTTTTTCTTTTTCTAAGTTTTACTACATTTATAATCAAGTCTTTATAGGTTTTTTTCTTCTTTTTATTGAATCCTTACAGTTTTCTGGTTATAGATGTGAGTCCTTAGGTTTATAACCTATTAATTAGGGCTGATGTAACTAAGTGACATGAAAGTTGCACAACAAAATTCAAAATCAAAGAGATTTTTGAAAAATGAAAAACGATAGAAGAAAATTTATTTATTATCAATATGAAAACAGTTGTTATGCCCTTAACTGTTTCCTTGCATCTATAAACAGCCTATAGCTCCGTTTGGTAAGCCCGTTTGCACAACGGGTGCGCTTACCGAGACACTTTTCCTCTCACATAAACTACTTTTTTATAATGGTTGTGTTTGGGAGTCCGTTGGAAGAAACGAGTTTACAGATTCCGAGAAGAATTTATAGATTTCGAGATGATTTTTACAAACTTCGAGATTGTTTTATCTTGACTTGTGTGCACCATTGGGAATAAGTTCTTCCCAAAAATGGACAATATGGTTGATTTCTGTTTTATTTATATCCATGTAGCAAAATTAATCCAAATGGATGCTGTGCAAGAGCTACATCATTAGCTACTAATGTTCTTCTCTTGCAAATCAACAATTTATGAGTACAAGGACAAACATCTATGATTTAGAAAACTATAGGGACCGATAAAAAACAAGGAACTAATTAATTTTTTTGATAGTTCTAGTGGAGAGATTTGCATATTAATTTTTTCATATATGAGTTTGGGTAGAGTTAAAGGTGTAAATTTGTCTAAGAAGTTTTCCCTTTGAAGCAATATTGCATTGGAAATTCTTTGGGGTTTAAAATTGCCTAGAAGTGTTAAAATGGAACAATATTACCTCCTTATCGTTAAAAATACTATTAGTTAACATTAAATTTTTCATCGTCAAGGTTATTTTTTAATAAAATAGGGCAAAATTGTTACATTTTGAAACTTTAGAATGACATTGAAACAAAAAAGAATTCAGAGATACATTGCTCATAAACAAAATTTTTAGGAGCAAATTTGCATCTTAATCCTTATTATGTATAACAGTCCTGCATTTTTGTCTAGAATTCTTCCGACCAAGGAAAACAGGGAGGTATGGAGGTTGGAGAAAGAGATAAAAGAGCTAATACATAAAGTGGTTCATCATCACAAGTTACAAAACCAAAGCTGTACAGATCAGAATCAAAAGGATCTGCTTCAAACAATTCTTGAGAATACAGCTTATGATGGTGAGGCCAGGAATAATGGTGCTTGGGGAATATTAAAGAAGCTCAAGCAAAAACATGAAACCCAGAAACTAATTATGGATATATGCAAGAACATATACTTTGCAGGATCTGATACCACTTCTGTTTTACTCACTTGGACACTTGTTCAGCTCTCCTTTCACCCTCAATGGCAAGTTCGTCTTCGAGCTGAGATCTTTGAAACCTTCCCCAACATATCTCCTCATTGCTTTCGTGACATGGACAAACTTGGAAAGATGAAACAGGTTAGTATTCCTAAGTATTCCTAAGCCTAGCTTAAACACTTACAAATAGTCTTTAATAGTATCTCCTTAAACTGCATTATATTAAGTATGTAATACAAAGCCTCTAAGCACCTTTCTAATGCTCCACATCTCTATGTCAAAAGGAAATTTTTCATCCATAACTTCCATCCCTCCACATGCGCACTCAAAAGTTGAATGTCACTTTGGCTTGATACCTACTATTTCTTAGCCTCTTTTCTGGTCGAGTTTCTACTGCTTGGCAAGTGTCACGTGAAGTGACAGAATTGCCCTTAGATTCATATCAGCATAACCATGACTGTGACATTGTTTTGTGGTAGCTATCAATGGTGATCCAGGAGAGTCTGAGACTGTATGGGCCAGGAATAAGAACTTCAAGGGAGGCATTTGAAGAATTGAAGGTGGGGGACATAGTGGTTCCTAAAGGAACCTACATTTGGGTGTTCATAACTGCAATACACAGAGACAAAGAACTTTGGGGAGAAGATGCTGATGAGTTCAAGCCAGAGAGGTTTGGGAGAGGCATTTCAGAAGCTTGTAAGAATCCACAAGCATACTTACCATTTGGGCTTGGAAGTAGAATGTGTGTAGGCCAGAAATTCTCCATTATTGAAGCTAAGATTGCTCTCATTCTTCTTCTCTCAAACTTCTCTTTCACTGTTTCCCCTAATTATCGTCACTGTCCTTTCTACAATTTGGGCCTCTCTCCCAAATACGGAGCACCCCTTCTGGTTACTAAGCTCTAGTAAGTGTTATGATGTTGTTAGTTAGGTATATGAAATCACATACACTATCACCCTAGCTATCTCTTTTTATGTAATGTTTTCATGTTTCTTTATCTATTGTTGTGCTTGATCTTATAGTGAAGGGGAGTAATAAAATAATATAAACAGAGATTTTATTTCTCATCTTTACATTTATATTCTCTCAGGTTTTTATTATAAGGCCAAAACATAAATTCTGTTAATTAAATTTGCATAAAATTTCAATTTAGTTTTTTAAGTTTATAAAGTATATTTTTAATTCTTTAATCTTAACATATCAGTATTATTTAACGGAAAAAGCTCACTTAATAATCTCAAATAATGACTATATCACTAAATACTGATATAGTATGATATGGTGAGTCATCATTTTAATTTTGATTTTTAAAATACAAAAATATTGTATGAAGAGATTAAAAATTAACCATGCATTGTTAGCATTTCATTATATAATCACCACTTTAATTTAATGGTATTAAAATTTAAGATTAAAAGACTAAAAACACACTTTACGAACTTAAAGGGTTAAACTAACATTTGATATAAATTTAAAAGACTAAACATAAAGTTTAGTAGAAGAGTTCATTAATTAGCCATGAAGTTTTGTAGTTAGGTAGAGATACCATGTAAAAAAGTAATACTTTAAATAAAAACATGTTTTATTATGAAATACAAGATATCCCTCCAATGTGCATTGCGCGGAAGAATTATCATGCTGAAAGAGATTTTAAAATTGTTTCCCTAATTTAAAAACATATCATTTTATTGCTAGAAAAATTAGCTAGAAGTATGCAAAATGTGATTTTAACATTGCATAAAAAACATGTTTATATAACACTTCAAGAAACAGGAACATGATCATCCTTTTCAATTCATGATGGTTGAACAATGCTAAACATCTCTTTGTAAACAACATTCATTGTTGTTCTCTTGCCATCAACAACTTTGAAGGGAACATATATCTTAAGATCATCAATGGTTCGAACCCTTAAAATTGAAACATGTAGCTGACAATGACTTAAGACAGATGTTGGAAGGAATATTCCAACATGATTAAGTTATTTTTCTTCATTATGCAAATAGTAATGTTAAACCCCCAAGTGTGGTCTATTGGTAAGGGGTACAAATAGCAATAGATCTAACATTCAGATATAAAACAACATAAATTTCATCCATTAAAAACAACTGAAGCATAAATTGCATTTTCCAGGATTTCTGCTTGATTGGAAAAGTGCCACTCTATCACTTGAAGAATTTTTCCCAACAGCAATGCCTCATCCTGAAGCTACAAACAAAATTGAAAAGGAAAATATAGATTCAATCCAGTAATGAAGAAAGTGAAAATATGCATGAATAGCAAAACAGATTTGTGTCAAATGTTCAATGCAGAAATTGTACAGTGCTCTGGGTTCTTACTTGAGCCGCATCTCCATTCTTTCTTCCAAAGATATGACCCATAATCCTATTTCCTATGTTAAAAAGTGATTGAGTCAAAGCATTCTGCAGGGGTGAAAAACTAATGCCTAAGGATCATATATTAGTTTGCCATAGAACATGCTACATAATAAATTAACGATGAACACACTAATAGAGGGGCATAGACATGGACAAGTAGCTCTTTAGCTTACATCTAAACTGTTTGATTTGAGTAACTCTATAATTTTATCATCAGAGAGATCCACATGCAATCTTCCTTTCAACGTAAGAGTTCTTTAGACTTAGATCCAATATGATGGGTAAGAGTAGCTTCATCTGCAGAGAGAACATGCACCAGAAGGTTTGAATTCATATAGCAGCGGCATAATTAAACAAAATAATCATATTAGGGATATACCCTCTCATCTCTCACTCCCTTCAATGGCCTGTGACTTTTATCTTTTTTTTTTTTTGGCCAATACTCTGAAAGTTCTCAAGTTCTATCACATATGAAGGTGGTCAAATAACTATCTCCTGTTCCATTAAGCACAATCTAATCTCTAAAAATTGAGTCCTCAAGAAGTTCCCGTATTGTAGTACGTAAAAAGAATCTATCTACTTTTGTTCCAGAGAAGTGATCACAATATTTTCTTCGTTCCAATGGAAATCATATACATGAACTTTGCTAAGGTTTGCAATGCTTATAGGTAAAAATAGTGAGTGACAAAATAGAGAAAGAGGACTGGAGCCTAAGCCTCACACGCTTCCCTGTCCTCCCTCTTACCACTCACGTCCTTTATTTAATGAAGATGTTGTTTTGGTAACAAAATTCCACAAAAATATTCATAAGTGTGTTCAGACCTATTATGTGAACCTAATAAGATTTGATGAGAAAAGGTCTGTTCGCTACTTATATTTATCCTATCATATAGGATAAGGATTATGCATGCATGGACAAAGTGAAGAAAGAAGAAGCCTCATTTCAATGCTATCACTCATGACCAAAACAGCTTTATTATTATATAAATAGTCTCATTTCAATGCTATTACACATAAATAAGAACACCCATTTTGAGAAAATCCAGCATAACAGACTCAAGCCCCAATGCGAGAGAGGAAACGGAAAAAAAGCTTTAAACTTGAGGAAAGGGAAAAGGAAAACTGATCAGTCTTTTTCACATGTAAATAAAATGTAAAGGCACCATAAAATAGACTGTCAAATGAAACTTTTATTTATTGCAAAGATGGGCCCCAGCCCCCAAGTCACCTGGTGGAAGCCCTATCGTTCTTATTCAATATGGATATTTTGTTTCACTTCTCAAAATTAATGCCTCAATAATGTCTAAAGCTTATAAAATGACTTGTGAGTTTTGAAGACTTGAAAATAGAATGATTCATCTTCACAGCAGCACAACACAAAACTATGGCATTGCTCCAACACAAAACTACCTTTTGCTCCACGGTCCTTTGTTCATGCCTCTCTGGACGGTCATTCACAGTGGCTTTCCAGTATCCTTTGCTCGTAGCTTGGTTCATTATCCCTCCATTACCGTATTTCTCATCCAATGCACCATTCTTGGTCCCTTGTCTTTAACCTCGACGTATCTGAACATCCATTCGTCCCACCATCACCATAACAACAAATGCCCCAAAATGTATAAAAAAAATTACACAAACCCACGAAATTTCCATATAAATAAGAACACCCATTTCGAGAAAATCCAGCATAACAGCTTCAAGCCCCAATGTGAGAGAGGAAACCCAAAAAAAAAAAAGCTTTAAAATTGAGGAAAGGGAAAAGGGAAACTGATCAGTCTTTTTACACGCAAATAAAATGCAGAGGTAACATTCCGGGCGAAAAGGGAGTGTGACTTACTAAGTCCCAAGGCTAGCTTATGTAAATGTCAACCTCAGAGATTGCATCAAATCGGAAACTTTTTACACAAACTTTTCGCTTAAGCTCGGCTTGGATGGGATGAAAAGTTGAGAGGAAAGAAAATGAAGAGAAGAGAAAAGTGGAAAGAAAATATTATCACCCATCCTGCTTGGATGGGTAAGAGAAAATAGAGAGGAAAGAAAATGGGCAAATGATTGAATGACAAAAATATCCTTAATAATAAATTTTTTTAATAACTAATAGCAAGTAAAGTATACTTAAAATATATAAAGTAGAATATTAAATTAAATATGATAATGAAAAATTATATTAAGATTAATATAATTCAATAATTTAAAATTAAATTATTTATTAAAGATATCTTTTTAGTTATTATATTTCAAAACAAAATAATTTAAATAAGAATATATCATATTTTTTAAGGTTGTGAGGTTTTAGTAAGTAATTAAAAAATAAATTAGATATTAGAATATATCTTAAATCTTATTTTTTAAAAAAAAGAAGTCATAGTCAAAATTTTAAAAAGTTATATGTTAAACTTATTTAAAATGCAAAAGTAATAAAAAAGTATGTGGGTAGATAAGGAAAATAGGTTTTCTCCTCATTTTCTCTCCATGTGTGGAGAGAAAAGTTGGAGAGAAAATGTGGTGGGATTCACACCTCATTTTCTCTCCAACTTTTCTTTTCTCCCACTTTTTCTCTCCTATACAAACAAGGTAAAACTTACTTCTTCACCATTTTCTCTTCGAGTTTTCTTTCCACTCTCGTTCTCTCTCTACGCAAATAACCAGCTCCTCATCAGTAGTGTGAAAACGAAAGCCAGAAGAAAGAAAGAGACAGAGGAAGGACGGTTTCTGTTAAACATCAGCAATACATGATCAAAATTTTTAACATTCTGAGTGCGGCCATGACAATGGCTCCGTTTGGATAACCCATTGGGAAAACGGGCACAGATTCCGAGATAATTTATGTGAGAGGAAAAGTGTCTCGATAAGCGCACCCATTGTGCCAACGGGCAAAACAAACAGAGCCAATATCAAATATTGCAAACGCGAAATGATAAGTACCATTGTTGACACAGAACAATTGGCGAGAGGGAGGGAGACTAATAATAAATCAATTGAATTTTACAGGTAAGCATTTCCGTGTACGGAGGCGATGATCAGGAAAGAGCGGAGGCGACTTTAATAGCGAGATCACATAGAGTAGAGAGGGACAGAGGTTGATAAGCGTGAGAGAGTGGGACGAGGAAGTAGATTTGGCCAGGTCGAAGCTGCTTATCCTCTGGAACATGCGGCAAACACGCCCCCAGGTATATAGGTATATGGATTCAGAATTGAAAAGGAAGCAATTCAGATGATCGGCGATCACGGAGCTCACCGTGAATGGCTGCTTCAATTCTTTAAATCCACCATCCAAATCCATCAGCAGAATCGCCAATGGCCTTCTGAACGACTCCCCAGCATGAGACAGAGAGAGGGAACCTCTCTGAGATGAGAGGACGTCTGAGAAAATGAGCGTAATAGGCAGTGTGAATAAAAATTAGTGGCGCGGGTTTTGAAATTTGAAAACTTTTCTTATGAAAAGTAACTGTGGAAGAGATTTATAAGTATATACCATATTTGTTTGACAACGAGGTAGAGAAGTACTTTTATACAAATCAAGATAAATATGTGAAAGAGATTATCTCTTTTTTTAAAAAAAACACTGTTGAACGCACTTTTGAGTATAAGTTAAGCATTACCAAACAAACACATTGATGATTTATTGATGTTTCTTGCTCCGATACAAAGTTGATAGAAAACA
Source organism: Vachellia pachyceras (assembly GCA_025593235.1). Taxonomy (NCBI): domain Eukaryota; kingdom Viridiplantae; phylum Streptophyta; class Magnoliopsida; order Fabales; family Fabaceae; genus Vachellia; species Vachellia pachyceras. The sequence goes on from JANTPZ010084092.1 coordinate 7,867, forward strand.
TAACTCTGATCCCCGTTGGGCCTAAGAATAATAATTGGAAGCTTGGCGTCATGCATGAGAAATTTAATTAGATATCAAAGTAACAGTCAAACTCAAACAGATAATTAAGCAATGCAGCAAACATATGAAGAACACCTCACTAGTATTGTTTTCAAGTCTCCCATCTATACCTCGTCAAGAACTTATATACTGAAATTAAAGCATAAATTGCATGCATGCATGCATGCATGCGGGGGAAAAACCTAACAAACAATCTGATGGAGGTTCACAACCACCATTGAAATATAATTTGCAGCCAGCCATGAAACGAAAGTCAAACGTGTCCTATAATTAGGTTTTTATAGTCCAGGGCATTAGAATGAAATGAGATCATCTTTAGATGACTGCTGCTTCTTCGGTGGATCTTGGCCAGCATTTGGTTTTGTTGATGCATCCCCATTCTTTTTGCCAAATATCATTTCATCAAGATCATCCATCATATCATCATTGTTATTCCCTCCATGACCGCTGGCTCTCGAATTGGCCGGCTTTCTAATCAAGGAATCTTCTTGAGTATTAATAGGCGACTCGTCTGGCTCAATGGTGACAGGTATCATAGCAGGTTCCTGACTAAGAGGAGGAGCAGAAGCAGCAGAAGGGTTATTCATTTCTTCATACTTGGTGAGAACCTTCTGAATCTCATCATTAACATTCAAGGCCTCAAAAAGGAGTGCCTCATCATCCCCAGCAGCCTCAACGATTCTCTGTACGGTAGATTGAGACTGACGACACTGCTGTACAAGGGTTGCGGTCAAATCATCCTGCAGATAAAAGATCAGATTTGTAACTCCAGCATTCAAAGTGCCAGGGTTGTGCTTATTTTCTTTTGAGGAGCCTCCCAAGACTAAAACTGATACATATCAAAAGGGTATTCACATAAAGGGGAAAACAAAAGCAACGAAAAGCTCAAACACAAAACAAGTTTCGTCAGTCTTCTGTTTTCTTTTCTATTTTGCGAGGAGGGAGCGGGTTGTCCAGAAATTACGCAAGCCTAAATAGTATAACAACATTAGCTAACCAGCAACGACCTATATACCATATGATCAAGGAATTCAGTCATCAACTCAATTCAATGCAATTCAGTATAGCTAACCAGAAACGAACTATGGCTAATCCCCATTAACCAAAACACATAATAGATCTTTATAATTAAACAGAAATGATTGACTCCTAGTAGATGGCCCAGGATAAACAAGACATATCCCATATGATCAAGGAATTCAGCCAATTGAGAATTGCCACTTGGACTTATAGGACATTATATGCACGCTTGTATATATGACCAATAAATATATGTAGTGGTTTTGTTCTTCCTGAAGCTGTGGAATGTGGATTCTTACATTCACCATTGTTCTATTATATAAAATTGAAGGTGCTCTTTCTCCACACCATTGTTCTGTTACACAAAAAAGTATTATCAACCACCACCTGTATAATCGTTTCAATATTTAGTAAATTTTTGCTCTTTGATCAAATTTTTGCTCTTTGATAGAGCCTTTGTCATAGACAAAAAGTGAAAAAACGGACTAAACAATATTAGGCAGCAACATCGAACAAAGCTGTATCACCCTCGTATTCAAATCAAGTTTCTCAGATGCTAAATGAAAGAAATGAGATGTAACAGCTTTGGGGAAAGTAATGAATTATAATTCAACATGAGGATGTGCAGCTGATGGTTCAAAGTTATTTATAGCGCAAGACAGGAGCTAACAAAAGAGACAAAATGAAGTGGATATGGTCCAGTTGGTCTGGTCAAGGCAGTGGATAGTGTGTATAGGGTGGCTGCATGAAACTAGCACTATGGTCCATAGCATGGAGCCACAAGCCAGTTATGTCTGAACTCCTATGACCTCAACATTATAGTATACATCATACAATTTATCCACATAAGTTACATAACATGCATGCACACAAATGAAAATTCCTAAGAGCCCAATAGAAGGCGGTAGATACTTGACACAAAAGGCCAAGACGATATTGCGTGTTATATGTTATATACTTATTTATAGAGGACAGATAATCTTCCAAGCAAAATCCTGGGCCGATCTATCTTTGGAACAATATATTTGACTCCAAACATTTATCATTAACAGTTATCAATTACTGGATCCATAAAAGCAGTGCAACGTGACAAATTAATACCTGTAGAGCATCCTGTTGAGGCGATGAAGACAGAACAGTAGAAAGAAGCTCCATGCTATTTCTTGCTACATTGAAAGCCTCCTTTGTTTGCTCAGGCGTGAAAGTCTGTGCAGGAATACTGTGCTGAACCTGTCCTGACTGATCAGCATGAACTTCTGAAAATGTCACTGAAGGAGGAGGAGTAAAAATAGGTGCCAAACTTTCATTGTCACGACCTGGGAATCGAATACCTCTTGACTTCAAACTCTGGACCAGCAAAGTGGTTGTCAAGGAAAGTTCAACAACAAGTTCTCAAATAATTGATCGCTTGCATAAAAATAAACCAACAAGTAATTTATCTAAGCACTAAAACGTGAGACCCCACAAAGTTGAGTTATGATTCAAAAAAGTCCTCCAAAATTTTCTTACTCAGTAATTTGAGATCTGGAACAATAATTAATAGCAACCAAAAGAAAGCCTTTTCCTCTTATTTCCTTTATACTTCTTACCATAACAATGAAAATAATTAGGTTTAATGGCATCTAAACTGTTAACATACCTTGTACGTTTCTTCATATACAGGCAAAAAGCGAAGCTCACTGGTTGACTCCCCCCATGCCTCAATGAGTGTCAAGGCTTTGTTCCGGTTATTCACAACAGTCTGAGGATCATCGATCAGCCTGACCATCTCATCAAGGACTTTCTCCGCTGCCACTTCTGAGAAGGCCCTTTCACAGTTTTTAACGCATGTTTCCAGCAAAACCATAGCCAGGTACTGAACCCTAGGACTCTTAACTGCGATACGCTTCTTGATTGAACGGATCAATTCAACACTGTTGACCTGCTCACGGTTGATCGAATCGCAAAGCTCAAGATTCAAAGCCCAATCAGGCTCATTAAGGGCCTCAGAGGTGGCGTCCTCAACAAGCTTATCGGTCTCGCTTGAACCCTGAAAAAATTCCCTCATCTTGAAGCTCATGGAACTCATGCCTTCACTCATCTTTCGACCCACCTCAGACCCACCAATTTTCAGGCGCTCCCCCAAGGCGCTGACTTTATCCATCAAATTGTCAC
>JANTPZ010084093.1:0-27539 GCA_025593235.1 Vachellia pachyceras
TTCTTGATTGAACGGATCAATTCAACACTGTTGACCTGCTCACGGTTGATCGAATCGCAAAGCTCAAGATTCAAAGCCCAATCAGGCTCATTAAGGGCCTCAGAGGTGGCGTCCTCAACAAGCTTATCGGTCTCGCTTGAACCCTGAAAAAATTCCCTCATCTTGAAGCTCATGGAACTCATGCCTTCACTCATCTTTCGACCCACCTCAGACCCACCAATTTTCAGGCGCTCCCGCAAGGCGCTGACTTTATCCATCAAATTGTCACTCATCTCTCCCCTGTTTCTCACACCCTTTCAAGAATGTAACCCCTCAACAGACCCCACAAACAATCTTCTAAAAACCAAGAAAATGCAGCGGATAGAAAATTGCAGTGATATATACTCGTACAATGGATTAGTTAAAACAAAACTGCTTGGATCAAAACATAAACACAGAAAAGAGAAAATAAAGTTCCATAACCGAAGAGGAAGATTGCAATCTGTAATGAACGTACAAGGGTCAGAATTGAAACACACCTTTGGAGATTTTGAGATGAGTTTGGTTGAGTAGACTACGCGCAACGACTCCGCGAAAGCGTTGTTGGGTTCCTTGAAGACTCGATCAGCTGTGTCATGGCAACTTTGAAATGTCCTCATTTATAGTTAAAAAATTAATTGTTTGAATAACGTTGCCAAAAAAAGTTTGTTTGAATAAGTCTTGTAGACAAGTGTTTAATTATTTATATATTTATTTGATTAAATTTACTTTAATTATTAATTTGATTATTGATGAAATGTTATTTGAAAAAAAGAAATTTTACATAGCAAAAACAATCAAGAACCGTTGGAAAAAGTTTATAAACTTTTTTAAATGATTGAAATGATGGGGAGATCACAAGAGATGAAAATTTAACAAAATCGCTAAAATGTCTCTATTTAAAAAAATTTTTTACTGGAATTATTTGAATTAGATTACATGTATTTCTGTATAAAAAATTCTACAAATTATCAATACTTTCTAAACACACGCACGAGTATCAGATTAATATGTCCTACCGCTTAAAAAAAAGTATACTATGAGCTTAATATCTCATTATATTTATAAGAAGGGATATTTACTGTAAAGTCCTAAAAAATGAAGTTATTTATGAAAAGGTTCCAAGAGGTTGTCAATGACAAGTTGAGAATCACCATTGATAAATGGAGCAGCTGTCATTGACAATAAATCTCCGTTACAGGAATATATCTATGATGATCAGATGCAACGTTCATGTACACCACTGAACATGAACATTAGGCAACGTCTACATGTGAGATATCCCAAACTGCTCGAAGAGCTAAGTCAGATAGAGATTTGGGATCTTGGTAAGCCAGCCCAGCCCACCAAGCATTTAAACTTTAAAGCCATTGCTCTGGCATTGTTGCAGTCAATGAACCCCATTGATCTTTACAAAGGAATCTTATTGCTTCTTGGGGCCGTTTGGTTCAAAGAAATGATATAAGAAAGAAAGGGATGAAAGAAAATGGAAATTTTTTTCACATGGTATGTTTAGTATATATTAAAATGGAAAATGATTTACCCATCGTCCGTGGGTTCAGCTGACTAAGGTATTAGACACTCTCACCAAAGGGAGAGAATTCGATACCGGGGAAGGTCACTTTGTTGTGACTTCAGTCACGGCGCTTGGGGAGGCATCATAGCTCCTAGGTGCTTAGGTAAACGTCTGAGGGTAATTGATGGCTCGCCCTGCCCAACATTGGTATGACCTAAGAGGAAGGGAGATTTCGTCCTGCCCTTGGTTTGTGGGTGAGCCCAACCCCTGCCTAAAATTTATGTAGCAAAAAAAAAAAGAAAATGATTTGATAAAAATTTTTTTTATTTTGTTGAGTTAAAATGGTGGTAAAGTAGGTAGGAAAATTATGTTAAATAACCATATTATCCTGTATAATTTTATATTTTTACTATGAGTACATTTATGTTTGGTGTTTTGAATGTAAATATGTCTTTTACATTTTCTTTCACTAAATGGAAATTGTTTTCCCACCATTTTTTGTGAGAAGAGATCTTCCCACACATGATGGAAAATGGCTTCCTGCCATGCCTAAGTGGCAACCAAACGATTGAAAGTAGTGAAAAATCTAAATTTTCTTTTTTCATTCCCCAATTTTCCTTGAACCAAACGACCCTTAATTTCATTTCACCTCCCAAAGACTCACGTAATTATATGTCCATCTGGGAACACGATAGAGAAATACTTTTACGCAAGTCAAGGTAAATACATGGAGGAAATTATCTCGTTTTACAAAAAAGCACTGTTGAACGTGTTTTTAGGGAGCAAATAAACTTTTTTAAAAAAGCACTATATGTTCATTCGACTTCCACTTATCCATCATTACTTTCCCTACGAGGAACTACTCACAGATTAATTTTAATTCTACACGTAAAACCATAATCCACTTAGAGCTTATTTGAAAGTTAATAGATACTAATTTATACAGAGTTCAAAGTAAAACTTAGATTTTGGAGAATAGATTTTGGGTGAATAGCTTTTACAAATTCCTAGATAAAACCTATATTTTATAGAATTGATTGTTTGTTTAAGAAGTTATTGTAAAAATAATTTTTACGCTTTACGAGTCAAAAAGTAAGAAAGAGAAAAAAAGAAGGTAGAAAAAGAAGAAAGAGAAAATTTATAAAAAAAGATAGTATGATTTGATAAAAAAATTACTTTTTCAAAACATATATTTCAAATTTAGGTTTTATTTCCAAAATAGTTTTTATTAAAAATGTAAGTAATTATACAAAATCCAATTTTTGCCATAAAATCAAGACTTCCAATTGGAAAACCAAACGATCTTTTAGAACTTATTTGAAAGTTCGATAAAGAAAAGCTTTTACAGATTTCAAGATAAAACTTAAACTTTAAAAAATAGATTTTAAAAGAATAGTTTTTACAGATTATAAGGTAAAACCTAAATTTTAAAAAGATAATTATTTTTTAGAGTTATGTTATATGGATTCCAAAATAAAAAGTAAGTAGAAAAACGATAGAAAGAAAAAAGAGGAAAAATAAAATTTATTATGAAAGTGTTTGATTTGATATGAAAACATTTTTTTCAAAACCTAGATTTCAAACTCCTATTTTAAAAAAATTTGAATACTTAGACAAAACTTAAATTTTAATGAAAAACTAGGTTTTGAAATGGATTCCCCAACGAGCCCTTAATCTCTTATATCTCATTTTTTCCCCTTAAATTATCTGTTAATACTCCCTCAACAAAAGTAATCTAAAACCAATATCGAAATATAATTTGCAGCCAGCCATGAAATGAAAGTCAAACGCGTCCTATAATTAGGGTTTTATAGCCAAGGGCAGATCATAATGAAATGAGATCATCTTTAGATGACTGCTGCTTCTTTGGTGTATCTTGGCCTGCGTTTGGTTTTGGTGATGCATCCCCATCCTTTTTGCCAAATATCATCTCATCAAGATCATCCATCATATCATCCTTGTCATTCCCTCCATGACCGCCAGCCCTCGTACTGGCCTGCTTTCGAATCAAGGTGTCTTCTTGAGTATTAAGAGCTGGCTCGTCTGGGTCAATGGTGACAGGTATCATAGCAGGTTCCTGCCTAAGAGGAGCAGCAGCAGCAGCAGCAGAAGGCTTGTTCAACTCTTCATACTTGGTGAGAACCTTCTGAATCTCATCATTAACATTCAAGGCCTCAAAAAGGAGTGCCTCATCATCCCCAGCAGCCTCGACGATTCTCTGTACGGTAAATTGAGACTGGCGACACTGCTGTACAAGGGTTGCGGTCAAATCATCCTGCAGATAAAAGATCAGATTTGTAACTCCAGCATTCAACAGAGCTATGTGCTTATTTTCTTTCAAGGAACCTTGCAAGTCTAAAACTGATACATATCCGAAAGGGTATTCAAATAAAGGGGAAAACAAAAGCGACGAAAAGCTCAAACATAACAAATTTACTCAGTCTTCTGTTTCATTATTTTCTATTTTGGAAGGAGGGAGTGGGTTGTACAGAAATTAAACAAGCCTAAATAATAGTATAATAACGTTAACCATGTACAGCCAAGTGGATTAAGAATGATTTACAAGCATCGTAAGAAAAGGTGTTGCCTGGGTGTTGTTCCAGGTCAAAAAAATGGAAAATAACACCAGTGAAAGTGGCCATCAACGTACAATAATAAGTGCAATTAATCATACAAATCAACAAATTAATTAAAACTAGTGCCTGGTTGGTTGTCATAGATCAAACTGGTTGATAAAAACTATTCCAAGCAGTGATTGGTCAATTTTCTTTAAAGAGGCAGTATCAATGCTACCATAACTCTCTGAATAAAACATTGGTGAAATTATTCTTCAAAAGTCAACTTTATCCTCAACAACAAAGACAACAGCCAAATTCAATTACGCAAGTGGTATTCTGTATAGCTAACCAGCAACGAACTATAGCTAATCCCCATTAAGTAAAACACAATAGATCTTTAATGGTTGTACAGAAGCGTCTGGCTACTCGTAGAGGCCCAGGGACAAGCAAGACATCTCATACGATCAAGGAATTCATCCAATTGAGAATTGCCACATGGAATTATAAAAGGACCTTATATGCAATATTGTATATATGGCCAATATATTTATATATATACGCTTATACACTAATTTTCTTCTTCCTGAAGCTGTGGATTCTTACAAATTCTACTTTCTCGTTGTTCTATTATATAGAAACAAGTTTTTTCACTCGATAAACGTTTGCTCTAGGTCTAACCTTCTTAGTAGAAAAAGTTTTAAAAAAATGCCTAAACAATATTAGACAGCTCCATCGCACAAAGCTGTATCGCCCTCGCATTCACATCAAGTTCCTCAGATACTACATCAATGATATGAGATGTACCAGCTTTGAAGAAAGTAATGTATTATAATTTAACGTTAGGATTATGCAGCTAATTGTCCATAGCTATTTATAGCCCAGCCAAGAGCTAACACATGACAAGCTGCAGGCTTGCAGGCTACATGAAAACGTAGTGCAAAAAATCAATCTAAACAAGAAATTTCAATCAAATTCATATTCAGGTGCAACATTGTCATAGCAATCGCATTAGGTCTGGTCATGGAAGTGAATTAGCAGCAGGCGCTGGTTTGAAAAGCACATCCTTGAGCCTATCAAAATGATTTAAATTAGGGATGTTGCTATATTTAGCTACTGGGTACAGTGCACATCACAGTTAAAGGAAAATGGTGTGCCTATAGGGTGGCTGCATGAAATCCAAAAGGTTATACATGTCTCGTAGCAATATGGTCCACAGTATGGAGCCACAAGCCAGTTATGTCCCAACTCCTATGACCTGAATCATACAATTTATCCACATAAGTTACATAACATGCATGCACACAAATGAAAATTCCTAAGAGCCCAATAGAAGGCTGTAGACACTTGACACAAAAGGCTAAGACAATATTACATGCTATATGTTATATACTTATTTATAGGGGACAGATAATCTTCCAAGCAAAATCCTGGGCCGATCTATCTTTGGAACAATAATATATTTGACTCCAAAAATTTATCATTAATAGTTATCAATTAGTGGATACATAAAAGCAGTGCAACATGACAAATTAATACCTGTAGAACATCCTGTTGAGGCGATGAAGACAGAACAGTAGAAAGAAGCTCAATACTATTTCTTGCTACATTGAAAGCTTCCTTTGTTTGCTCAAGTGTGAAAGTCTGCTCAGGAATACCGCGCTGAACCTGTCCTGATTGATCAGCATGAACTTCTGAAGCAGTCACTGAACGAGGGGGAGTAAAAATAGGTGCCAAACTCTCATTGTCACGACCTGGGAACCGAATACCTCTTGACTTCAAACTCTGGACCAGCAAAGTGGTTGTCAAGGAACGTTCAACAACAAGTTCTCAAATAATTGATTGCTTGCATAAAAATAAACCAACAAGTAATTTATCAAAGCACTAAAACCTGATGCTCCACAAAGTTGAGCTATGATTCAAAAAAGTCTTCCAAAATTTTCTTACTAGGTAAAATGAAATTTGGAACAATAATTAATAGCAACCAAAAGAAAGCCTTTTCCTCTTATTTCCTTTATACTTCTTACCATAACAATGAAATAATTAGGTTTAATGGCATCTAAACTTGTAATATACCTTGTACGTTTCTTCATATACAGGCAAAAAGCGAAGCTCACTGGTTGACTCCCCCCATGCCTCAATGAGTGTCAAGGCCTTGTTCCGGTTATTCACAACAGTCTGAGGATCATCAATCAGCCTGACCATCTCATCAAGGACTTTCTCCGCTGCCACTTCTGAGAAGGCCCTTTCACAGTTTTTAACGCATGTTTCCAGCAAAACCATAGCCAGGTACTGAACCCTAGGACTCTTAGCCGCTATACGTTTCTTGATTGAACGGATTAATTCAACACTTTTGACCTGCTCACGGTTGATCGAATCGCAAAGCTCAAGATTCAAAGCCCAATCAGGCTCGTTAAGGGCCTCAGAGGTGGCGTCCTCAACCAGCTTATCAGTTTCGCTTGAACCCTGAAAAAATTCCCTCATCTTGAAGCTCATGGAACTCATGCCTTCACTCATCTTTCGACCCACCTCAGACCCACCAATTTTCAGGCGCTCTCCCAAGGCGCTGACTTTATCCATCAAATTGTCATTCATCTCTCCCCTGTTTCTCACACCCTTTCAAAAACGGAACCCCCCAGCAAACCCCACAAACAGTCTTCCTCAAAACCTAGAAAATTCAGCGGAGAGAAAACTGCAGTGATAGACACTCGTACAATGGATTAGTTAAAACGAAACCTCTTGGATCAAAACATAAACACAGAAAAAGAGAAAAGAAAGTTCCATAATCGAAAAGGAAGACTCCAATCTGTATTGAACGTACAAGGGTCAGAATTGAAACGCACCTTCGGAGATTGAGATGGGTTTGGAAGACTAGACTAGGCACAACCACTCCGCAAAAGCGTTGTTGGGTTCCTTGAAGCTTCAATCTGTGGTCATTGCAACTAAGCAAAATTCTTTTTTATGCTCATTTATAAAGATGGAAAGCGATATTTTGAAGTTCATGATTAATCCTTATTAATGTTTGACTGCTTCAATAACTTCTTTTTAAGTAAAATCTTTTTTCCCCCTGAAATCGTATAACAAACATATCATTCACAAGAGCCCCTCATAATTTTTAACATGATAACATATGCAAAATTTAAGGAGAATCTTAATTAATTTCATTTGAAATATCAAAATCTAAATTCAAGCATTTGATTTTAACAAATCCCTTTTCATGCCGTTTGGTCTTATTAATAATTTTTTTGGACATTGTTAAAAGATAAAAAATACTCCATATAGTTTAAAAGAAATGAAGATAACTCCAAAATCCCCAGCTATCATATCTTAACGGCAAAAGTAAAATTTGATAAATCACTATTTATTATTATAATCAAATCGTGTTTTAGATGCTTCTAAGACGGATTCCTTAAGAGTAAATAATACAATTAGCACTGTAACGGAAAGAATGATTTTATTTTGCCTCTAATCAATTTTATCCGTGGCATTGTGAGTTAGTTGATATAAAAAAATTATTTAGTTGAAAAATTTTAGATCCGATTTTAATTGAATTGACATCAAAATAAAGTAAAAAATTGTAGATCCAATTTTAATTGAATTAACATCAAAATATCAAATAAAAAGTTAGTTGATAAATTGTTCAGAGTAATCACCAAGTTTTTTTTTAAAAAAAAAAGGATAGAGGAATTAGTTAGGTTTTACCTTCAACCTTTATCTTTAAGTATATAGGGTATTTTGATACTTTAACAACATTAAAATATCTCTAATTATGCTTTTTAATTTAATTACAAATTTGTTAAAGAGAAAATATCTGGAAAGTACCCCTTAAAATTCTACAACCCTATTTGCTACCATAAATAAGGGAAATGATAGGTAGGTATCAAAAGTTGTTAGAAATTGTATCATGAATATTAGGAATATGGAATTTCAGAAGTTGAGTGAAAAAGACAAAATTGTCATTTAGTTATGATTACCTTTGACGGAGTTGTCAATATGTTACAAAAAGTTATCAATCAACTCAACGGAAAAAAAGAGGCACCTGAGTCAAAAAGTTGTCAAAATGATTATATCACTTGCAATTCCCTTTGAAAGAGTTGTGAGTAAGTTATAAAATTTTGTTTTCCAAAACTTAATAAAACAACATAAACACCCTAATAAAGATATGTTCAAAATGATAAAATAAGTTGCCTTTACCTTTGATGGAATTGTTAATATGCTGCGAAAAGTTGTCAACTAACTCAAAGGAGTAACATAAGCATTTAAATGAAAAGGTTGGCATAATAATTACATCACTTGAAATTTAAGCAACAAGAAGTTATGTATTGGAAATGGATTCAATCATTGCCTTAATTTTGGTCTTGAAGGAATGTTGTACCTTGTTTAACATGATTGGTTGGTTAATCATATTGAAGCTTCTTTATGAAGGAACTCAAGATTAGTTATATACTTTTTAGAGGCAACAATTTGATTAATTGGTTAGTTAAACAAAGATTATAGGTAGTCGAGCAATCTAGTTAAAATCTCCTGTTCAAAATATAGACAGATGAAAACGAGCTTGTTTTTATTATAAATATCAACTATTAATTTACTTTATAATCTAAATGTTAAAATATATATTTGACATTTTAATCTTACACCAAGTTTGAATTTAGTTCATTAAATTTAAAAATAAACTTTTACTCCTTTAACTTTAACACCATTAATCTTATTTAACAAAAAAGTGCTGATTTAGAAAATTTTAATGCTTAGTCTAAAACAGAATGGTGATAAAATATGCACAAATTTAAAACTTTAAAATAATTAAAAAATTTGACATTTTTACATTTTTTAAACTATCATCCTCCTCTAATTTTCGTTTTGCTGTTTTTTTTTCTATTTAAACATAGGGTTGATCTTTCACTCGAAATGTGTTTTTAGGGAAATTTATTAAAATGTCCTAAATAAGGAACTTATTTAATTAATGGTGCCAATTTTGAAAATATTTATCAAAAGGTCCCATTGACAACATGAGGTGTTGTTAATACAGTGCATAATGTTGTCAATACATAGGACCTCATGTTATCAATGGGACCTTTTAATAAATATTTTTAAAATTGGGACCATTTATTAAATAAGTTCCATATTTGGACATCCCAATAAATTTTCCGTGTTTTTAATCAAAGCTAACTAGTACTTTCCACACACATTCTCAATCTCATGTGTTCTAAGCTATGGGCACCTAAAGCTAGAAAAACAGTCATCCTGTCAAGTCTAAGGATGAGCATATGATTTAGAGGGGAAAAAGAAGTTTGGTCTCAACGGGCCTACTCTCTAAGGCCATGGATCAAAATGTTTAGGCTCATCAAATTATTTTCTATTTTAGGCATTATTTGTTTGTCCAATTTCTTCATATGTTTGCTCCCAAGTTTCATAAATAAATCATGGAAATGCATTCATTTCATTCAACAATAATCATAGAACTGTACAAAGGAGAATTTTTATGATTTACATAGGCTCCGTTTGGATAGTCCGTTGGGAAAACGGACACAGATTCCGAGGCAATTTATGTGAGAGGAAAAGTGTCTCGGTAAACGCACCCGTTGTGCCAACGGGCAAAACAAACAGAGCCATAAAAAGAGTATGAAACGAAAAACTATGTACTGTGTGATCAACTATGGTGTAAATTTATCCTATGATGCTATCATCAGTGAATGAGCCATTGGTGAATAGGCGACAATTCCTAACGGCCCAAAAGCTTCCAAGCTGTTATACAGATACCAATTTTCCAGGAAGTATCTATATAGTTACTTTGCAACTGAGTGCTTATCCACTGTATTAAATCTGTCCCATTGCAACTGAGTACTTAGCCACTGTTTTAAATCTGTCCCAGAGATATCCAACCACATGTCATGGGGAAGTATTTTCCTCCATACTGAGGAAGCTAGAGGACAGTGTTTAATGACATGATCAATATTCTCTGCATGGCCATTGCAAAGGGCGCATCTGTCATCATTTGTCCATCCCCTTCGACACCTTTGTGAGTTCGTTAGCAATGTCCTCTTAAGGAGGAGCCAGATGAAAGTGCGGACCCGTTGGTCAATAGGTAGCTTCCACATTTTGCTCCAAACTGTCATAGGCCAGATATACTGTCTTCCCAATTTAGTGACTCAAAGGCCAGATATGCTGACTTTGTTGAGAAGGACCCATCAGAGGTGAGGTTCCAAAAGCAAGTAGGTTCATCTGCTGTCCGGGAGATCTCAATGCCATAAATCTCCTTTAGAACATCAAGGGGAAGATGATCTAGGAGGTGAATCTTCCATCTTTCTGTTCTCATCAATGAAATGGGAAGTAGGCTTAGTCAGAGCTTTATCAGTTAGAGGAGCAGAGGATATATATATATATATATATATATGCTTTAGGGGCCCGTGATCTCCCACCCAAAAATCCTTTCCAAAATTTAATCAAGTTCCCATCTTCAGGTTTACACTTGATGTGCATTAAGGCATCTGTCATGAGCTTGAGAATTTTCTTCCAAAAATAGGCAGCCGATGAACGAGGGGAACCACTCAGGGACGTGACATTATTGGTAATACCATATTTCCCCTTTAAGAACACGCACCCAGAGAGCATCCGGCTGAGAGAAAGGCTTGAATATGAGTTTTAGACATGAATGCCTTATTTGGAGATTCTATTCTGCGCAAGCCACAACCACCATGCTTCAGAGGCTGACATAGTTCAGACCATTCAACAAGATTAACTCCTCGGTGATTATCAGTATGCCCCCATACAAAATGTTGGATGATATTTTCCCCCAATTTCCTTACAGCAGGAAGAAGGAATCAGCACACTCTGCAACGTATAGAGGGGGATTGACAACATAACAGATTTTGCCAAGGTGATATGCCCAGCGAGGGAAAGGCTCTGTCTCTTCCAACCAGCTAGCTTAGATTGGAGTCTCTCAAGGATAAATTAATACATGGATGAGGATGAAGTGTCTCGACCACTTTTCAGAGGAACTCTGAGTTACCTACCAAGGTTTTCTGTTCTTTGATAGCCTAGTTGGGAACATGTAACCCTTCTTGTGTTTAACAATAATTCATTTCATAAGAAGTTATCTCTGCTATTGTATTAATCTACTTTTTATTTTTAAATTTTATTTCTTTCTTTATTTTTATTTTGATCAAAGCTTATTATTTCCATTTTTCAAGTCAGATTTGTTTTATTGTTTTCCACGTAGTATCCTTTTCAAAAGCTAAAAAATAAGAGTTAGTTTTTTTATTAAATTTATTTTCTTGTCAATTAAACAACTTATAAAAATCTAAAAATGAAAAAAAATATTGATGAAACATAATTTTTCTTAGTAATTATTTTATGTATTATATTTTAACAACTTTTTTTAGATCGAAACCATTTCAAATCAAACACTTGTTTTCGGTTCTTATATGTACCATATAAATACACACATATTTTCATTCTTTGAATCCTTGTTGTTCTCAATTTCAATATCAAACATGTTTAATGTTTTGTTGTTATTTTTGAAAGACTAATTTAAAATTTATTATTTAAATTGGATCTGTTAAAAAACTGAAAATATGTTAAATAGACAGGCAGAAAACTTCTTCTGGGATCTATATTTTAAGAGTTTTAAGTGATTGAACTTATTTTAAATTTCAGTAAAACCAAGAGCTAACAGATGCTTCTTTTTTTTTTTTGAATTAGGGGATAAACCCTTTATTAAAAAATTAATTAGAAAATATGATTTGTCATTGAACCCTTATAGAAGTTCAGTTTTTAGGATAGCGTAATGTAAAAGCTCAATTGTTAACGTAGAAATTTAATAACATATTATGCTTGTTTGAGAATTTCGTTTCCAGACCGGTGCACCCAAACAGAGACAAAACTATTTTAAAATCAGTAAAAACTATCTCGAAATTCATAAGAATCATTTTAAACACTTCTCCCTCAACGAATTCCTAAATAAACAGGTTGTGAAATTTTTAAGAGTTTATCCCCATTCTCCGTTTTCTGCTTAATTTTTTTTTCCAACGAGAGCGGTGAGGGCATCAATGCATCGTCAGGGATCGTTCCTTTTCTCCATTCCGCGAGGGAATTCATTTCTGTTGGCATTTTCAGATCGCGGCAACGAACGATTCCCTTTTTTATTTTTTTAATTATTTTTCCACTTGGTGCTGCCTGAGAGCCTTCCTTGATAAACCCTAACATTGACCACATTAAGCCATTCTTCCATCTTTGATCCTCCGAACCCTTCTCTAGTTCTCAGGGGCTAGTTTAAAAGGTGTTTTTCAAATGGATTTCACATGGCTGAATGCACTTCTATTTGGGGCAGGTTGTCTAGCTTTTGGGTACTTCATTGGTTCTAAGTATCCTCTTCGCCTCATTATATCTGCAACGATAGCTAAAAGGGGTTCAGTTGTGGAAGGGAAGGAAGGGAAGAAGAAGAACCCCAAAGAGCCTCTTGAGATTGAACGTCTGGCTGACTTACTTGATGATTTTAAAATGGTAATTATTTTTTTCTCCTCCTTCTCTCACAAATGCAGTAACTAATGTTCAGTGGGGAAGCTTGAAAATGTGCCATTATTTTTCTGCAGGTGTTGGTTGTGAGAAATGATCTTAAAATGGGTAAGGGGAAAATTGCTGCTCAATGCAGGTATTTTTTAATTAATGTAATTTCATTTAATTGCGTGTATTAATTATCTCTCTCTCTTTCTCTCTCTCTTAATATTTGACTTGTAATACTACATTTGCCTTTTGGTTATCTTAAATAAAGCGAGTGACTTGAAGGCTAGAACTTAGAAAACCAATGATAAATGTATATCTGGAAGCACGTTCTGATTGCCAATAATTGTGAAAATAAGGAAATCTTTTCCTTTTTATATGCTATTAAGATGGTATGATGTTGGATACCTATATTAAGATGGGCATGTTGGTTTAAATGAGAACTAATGGCATGGTTTATGAAAATTGTTAATTCATGGAGGCAGTCATCACTTCTGCTTTTAAGTGACATTATTGGTAATGGTGTAGGTCAAAAGTGGTCAACATGTTCCAGTTGTTAACATTACTTCTGTGTTTTAAACTTAAAATACTGTATGGATAATTTCTTATTACATAGGGCTGGCTTGTCTGGTTCTAAGAATGCATTATTTTCCACTGTCATCGTGAGAAGTAAATTCACATGATTTTTTGTTGTTCTGATTTTAATCTTTCATTTGTTTATTTTATGTTTTTAATTTTATTTATATGGACAAATTTTGTTTTCCAACTGATACATGGTTGAATCCGGTTCTTTTTATTCCATAGCCATGCAACTATGGGTCTCTATAAAAAGCTTCTCCATCGAGCTCCAAAAGCTTTGAATAGGTACAGCCACAGGTCCTGATTTTACTTTTACATCATCCTTGATCATATCTCCTCATTATGAAGCTTGTCAACATGCAGGTGGGAGATGTGTGCACAGCCGAAGGTGGTTGTCAAAATTGAAAGTGAGGAAGATATGCTGGTTTTGCAAGTGAGCAAAATTGTTTAGAATTATTTGGTACTATGTTAGCAAAGTTTTTATTGAATCTACTTAGTTTAATCTACTACTAATTAATCATGTAAAATAGGTTGGAAGTTTAATTCCCAGTCCACATGAATAGCTTTCTTATTGTAACGTTTTCTATTCTCTTAGCTTTAATGTACAAATGGGTCGGTCCGGAAATGAAAATAAAATCAGTGTATACAAATCCTGTCAGACTCAGTAACCACTAACCAGAAAGGAATGAAATTGATTTGGATTATTTATGACTTTTTTTGAAAGGACTATGTACTCTAAGGTCATAGAATTGGCAACACATTGCAGAAGGGATCATGTAGATCTAACAGATGACTTGACCTGAATCCTCAGGATAGGGGTTGTAGTATTTACCATTAAAACAAAGAGGCATCTTGAAGTAAACCCTGAAAGTTTAAATATTGGTTTAAGGATAAGTAGCTTTGAAAACCACTAACAGAAAGTCTGAGTTTAAGGAGAGCTGTTTCTGTTCTTGCTGGTAGCTTCAAGTCTGCAAATGGATATGCTTGATGATTTTTTTAGGTGCATGTCTTGATACATGTTTATAGAATCATAGGAGGATAAAATATGGTTGTTAGGGATTGTGACAAGGACAGGAGTGGGCATTTAGCTAAAACTTTTGCACTGTGCTTGCAATAACTGAAATTTTCATAGCCTTAAACACCTCTATGAATAAACTTGTCCTGGATTATGTTTTAGGGCTCGTTTGGCAACCAACTCTAGAAACTAGGTTTGGTTTTCAAAACCGAGGTTTTGTCCAAGCAAAATTTTTTTTCTCAAAAACTATTTTGGTTACAAAACCTCAGTTTGAAACCTAGGTTTCTCTTTTATACTTTTTCCTCTTTCCTACTTTTTCTTTCTTTCTCTTTCTTACCCACTTTTTTGCCTTGGAATCCGTAAAAGCTAATAACTTCCCAAACATAAATCACTTTTCAAAACCTAGGTTTTGTCTTGAAATCTGTAAAAGCTATTTTCCAAAATCTATTCTCCAAAACCTAGGTTTTGCCTCGGAATCTGTAAAAGCTATTTTCAACATTACATCTAAACAAGCTCTTAGTAAACTATATAACAAAGACAAAGCGATGTGAAATTTTATTGGCTTATCTGCATCGTTTTTTGACAGGAAAGGGCAAAATCATTGAAATTGCCTACCCATATCACTATTGATGCTGGGAGAACACAGATTGCACCAAGTGAGTTATTAGCACTTTGCATATGGGTCATTATATAGTTCCAGTTTAATTTTGTTAGGTCCCTTTCTCTGTTGTTTGTTTTTTTCTGATATTGCTGAAGCTCTGCATGCAATGGTCAGCATAGTCAATTTCCATTTGCCAATAATCTGAGATGTTACAGATTTTCAAGAAAAGTAGTATTCTGTGTTGATTTTGACTGCCCATATCTCATTAGTCAATGGAGGGTTAACCTTCTCTGGATCTACCATACATTATCTGATTTATTTTCCTGGGAAGTAGACTGGAAAGAAGGAAGCGAATGAGCAAGTTGTGAAATAGGGAATGTGTTCATACAAAGCTTGAAGGATCTAGTGCTGTAGAGATGACTGACAACTATACATTGGCCATCAACTAGGGCCTGTAAACCCTTCCTCATTTTGAAAAATGAGCTTGTAGCCATAGTTCACGAGTTGCAGGCTAGTTGTTGCATATGCTTATGAAGATTTTTTTTTTGTTTTTTTTGGGGGGGGGGCTTCTTAAGGGAGCTTTTTAGAGGCAAACATCTTGAAGAGAAGTTATAACTGAATAATGAGCTTGTAGCCATAGTTCACGAGTTGCAGACTAGTTGTTGTGTATGCTTATGAAGGTTTTTTTTTTTGGGGGGGGTTCTTGAGGGAACTTTTTAGACATCCTGTTGGATAAAGAAAACATCTTGAAGAGAAGTTATAGCTGAATAATGGGTTATGCAGTTATTCTAAAATTAATATGACAATCTCTTGATCATGATGCCGCGAGAAGAGACAGTTTTTCTACCTGTATTACTAGTAGAGTTGGTAGTTTCCACATCTTGTTTACTTTAATTTGTACACTATTGTTATATCTTTCTAAGCGCAACTTATTGAATGCACTAATATTTTTTTCCTTTCTTCTAGATTCAAGAACAGTGATGGCAATTATGGGTAAACATATCTTTTCTAATTCATGTACTTTTGTCATGTAATATTTGCCTTTTCCTTTTTCATTTGGCTTATTCCTTCTCCTTGGCTCAACTTTTTTACAATTCAATCCAATTTTCTTGTGCAGGACCAGTGGATGTGGTTGATGACGTGACCGGCGGACTGAAACTTCTCTAGTCCTCATTTCATTCAAGATGCCCCCCCCCTCTCGTCTATGAAAACCTGAGTGCTCTTGGAGAACAGAATTGTTGCTTCTGACTGTAATACAGCCTAGTCTCCCAAAAAGCATTGATGGTTTTCTCATAAAGATTTGCTGTGTTCTCCTCATAAAGATTCATGTTTAATCTTAAATTAATGGCCAGAACGACGTGGATGATGATGAAAATTAGGTCGTCACTGAGAAAGCTATGGTAGTTTGGGGGTTATAGTAGCGTCTACTTACATGCAGTGATCATTTCTTAACGTAAAAGATGGTCTACTATACTCTGTGCACAATATGATATAAATGAATCTAAATTTATTCTTATTTTTAATTATGATTTTATACGTGAATCTTAATTTCAGTTGTCATATTGTAAATTTTTTTTTCAAATAAATGTCTCATCCCCCCCCTCCCCGGGGGAATGACAGGACATGGCATCAAGCCATACGGGGGAAATGAGTCAAGTCCAAGGGACATTAAACTAATTATACACATTAACCCATAAAGGGTTATCACATTTATAGAAGGAGGAAATTGACAACCATATTGTGCATGTTAAGCAAGTCAATTTACTCAAGTGTTGTCTTTTGAAGAATATGTTAGTTGTTGCAGTTAAGTGATGCCAATGATTAAAGAATCGGGTGGTTCGACTAGCTTGGATTTGTTAATGGTTGTGTTTGGAACTTGAATTGTTTTGGGGGAAAAAATCAGAAACTTAGGTTTCATGTCCTGAATTGTTAACTTAGATCAGGAATTCCTAAAGGGCAGTTAAGTGATACCACCAGTTATCAGGTTGTACTAGAGTCTGACTATCAAGTTAACTTAGACCAGGAACTTGAATTGTTTTTGGGGAAAAAATCAGACAATGAATAGTATTTTGGAACAATCCAACTTCCAGAGGTGTGGTTTCATGTCCTGAATTGTTTTTGGGGAAAAAAAATCAGACAATGAATGGTGTTTTGGTACAATCCAACTTCTTAAGGGGTGGTTTCATGTCCTAAATCGTTTTTGGGGAAAAAAATCAGACAATGGATAGAATTTTTTTTAAAAGAAACTGATATCTCATTAATTAAAATCGTACAATACACTTAGTGTAAGACTGGTACAAGACTACCACCAATTATCATTTGCTTTCATTGTTTCCATAGGACTGTCATTTTTTTGTCAGGTATAATAAAATTCAAGTGAGTTAGATTTTAAGGATTCATTAGAATCACGATATACCTTCAGATTCAGAAAGTGTTTGCAAAAATACCTACTATTGTCCAACAACAATTTTCTCATATCGGCAGTGATATTTGAATCACAACCTTATGAATTTTAAGTTAATTTTTATCAATTGAATTAAATTTTGTTGGTATATGACTGCCATTTTAGATTGCAAATGCCCAAAAAAAAAATCCAACCATTTTCACCTCAGCCCTTTAGGAAGGGTATTTGAATATCTGGAAAACTCGAGGGACCAATTTCCACGAGGTGGCACTTGATGTTTGATTTGAAAATAGATGCAAATTGTAGGAACTACCATACTGATTTCCCTTTGTCAAAAAAAAAAAAACTGATTTCCCAATTTCATTGGCAAGTCCAAAAAAAAAAAGGAGAAAGAAACCGCTAAATTAGCATTTTAAAATTTGAAACCCTCTCAAATTGCCAGACTCAAACGCACACTCGAATTTTCAAATCCTCTCACAAACTCTGCAACACAGAGAGAGAGAGAGAGAGAGAGAGAGAGAGAGAGAGAGAGAGAGAGAGAGATGGAACCTCCACACCTCAAGCTCGTGATTCTTCGAGGCCCTCGAGAAGGAGAAACCCTAGGGTTCGAACCCGGCAAGGTCGTGCGTATCGGTCGCATTGTTCGCAACAACACTTTCTCCATCAAAGACGCTGGCATTTCCTCCAATCACCTCTCAATCTCGGTAGAATCCGCCAAATGGGTACTCCAAGACCTCGGTTCCTCCAATGGCACCTTCCTGAATGGCTCCAAAATTCCTCCCAACACTCCTTTCGATCTCCACCATGGAGATACCATCAAGATCGGAGAATTGACTTCTATGCACGTAGATTTAGAGGCGCAGGAAGGTAGCTGCGTGCGGCGAAACCCTAGGCGTCAAGCCACAGTCAAGGCAAATAGCACGGTACGCGAGAAATTGGAAGAGAAGGATGAGAAATTGGAGGGGGAGAGTTCAGAAACAGTGGTGGTTGAGCCGGTGGAGAAAAAAAGGGGTAGGACCAGGAGAGGCCGGGGCTTGAAGAATGAAGTTAGGGAAGAGTGTAGTAAGGTTCAGCTTCAGAGCATTGATGAGAATGTCGAGGTTGCTAGTGAATTGATGAATGTGGTGAAGTTGGAGAAGGATGATAAATTGGAGGGGGAGAGTTCAGAAACAATGGTGGTTGAGCCGATGGAGAAAAAAAGAGGCAGGCCAAGGAGAGGCCGAGGCTTGAATAGTGAAGTTGGGGAAGAGTTTAGTAAGGTTCAGCTTCAGAGCATTGATGAAAATGTTGAGGTTGGTAGTGAATTGAAGAATGTGGTTCTTCTGCAAGAAAAAGTGGAACTGCCTGTGAATAAGCGGGTAACCCTTAATTCGAAGAAGAAGGCGCAGCAGCAAGAGATTGTGATTGGAACTTCTAACTCTAGTATTGTGACAAATAGTATAGATAATTCTGGTTTGCAGTGTACAGAAGAAAAGATGGTGGTAAAGAAAACAACAAGGGCTGGTACTAGGAGGAGAAAATTACAGGAAGAGACATCTCTTTGTGATCAAGTTGCCACCTCGGAAGATATGTTCCAAGAAACGAGGGAAAACACAGAGGCAAACCAGAATCCTAGTGTTAAAGAGGGTTTTGGAGAAGAGAACAAAAAAGATTGTTGTAGTGTAAAGGAGGCTTGTAGTAGTAAGAGGGAAGGCGAAGAAGCTTGTTCTTCTCAAAGGACGGATTCAAATGAAAATGGAGATTGGCCTAATATGGAGAAGTTAACTCTTGGTGAGTGGTTCGATTTCTTGGAGGCTCACTTGCCAAAACAGATAATTGATGCAACTGAAGAGATGATTGACTCTATGAAAGAAAAAGCCGAGCGAGTCCGCGATTACATGGCAAAGCAGAGAAATGACAAAGCTACATTACCTGTGGGATAGAAACATTTCGTGCTTTTGTGGTAACATAGAATTTTTTCCTCATAGTTTTAAGTAAGGCGCTTTTTCTTCTGTTTTGAATTTACAGGTTTCTTTGTATATAATGCCTTAAGTTGTCTCACACTTAATTTGACACTTATTGCAAACATTGAATTATCTGTTTATTAGTAAGTGGCAAATAACTAGCGATCTCTTGCTTGAAATGGTTAGGTGTCTCGAAGGTTTCTGCCACTCTTGCATATGAATAATCTAAATGCTGTATTATGATGATGATCTTATCATGTAAAATTTAAGACGTAGCTTCTCTAGACCCTTTTATCCGTAGCTTTGAGAGGGCACTTTTTGACAAAAGTGAGATCTGTATTTGCATTATGCGTTCAACTGTCATGCATATTGTGTGGGCATTGACAAACTGTATTTACTCTGAAGTTCATAATACAGATGTACTCAAGCTCACGTTTATGTATCATGGCCTCAAAATTACATAAGCATACTAAAAGAAAAGGGGCAAACTTTTTAAGTGGGATGGCTGGCTGCATACAGGCAGTCAGATAAAATCTTTCTTCTCTTTTAGATTATGGGGGGTGCAAGTGGTTAATTGAAACCATGCAAAATTGCATTTTTAATTGTTCACATATATCCTCTTATTAGATATAATTATGTTCAAGGTATGATTGAACATTAAATGTGAGCATATCTCTAATGAATATTAGAACTCTAGGTTGTCACTTTTGCAAAAGACTAGCTATTTTTACCAAATTAGACTTGGTTATGCCTTTTCAAGTTCAGTTCATTGACCAATTTGGTCTTGTCTCTGCTGTGAAATGTAGTCATTCAGTTTTTCTATATTGCATGGTGAACGATTTGAGCAACATGAAATTACATAATATATAATACTAGGGTTTGGGTTTAATATAACTATAAATTGCTCAATTCAAACTGATGTTATTTAGTGTGTTTGGGAAGTCCGTTAAGAGAAATGAGTTTACAGATTTCGAGGTATTTTATGGATTTCAAAATGGTTTTATGGATTTTGAGATGGTTTTAATGAATTTCGAGATGGTTTTTACAGATTTCGAGATGGTTTTGTTTCGGCTTACGTGCACCGTTTGGAAAACGGTGTTCCCAAACAAGCACATTGGCTTTTTACCACATTGAATATGTTCATTTTTCGGAAAATCTTAATTTATGAGAAGGCTAATATCATTGGGCGGGATAAAACTTGTAATTTTCATCGATATATTTATGGATTTCTCAACTGATAATCCAATTTTAAATGGTTCAAATTTATGGTTTTTAAATATATTTTTTAATTTGGAATATCATAATTAACTGGTAATTCTGCATCGCAATGAATGTTAAGATTTTAAAAGTACAAGGTAGGCATAGTTAAAATGTGGATGTTGATATGGATATGTAAAAGATAATATTCGTAATAAATTCATACAAGGAAAGGGTTGATGTGAAGCCTATTTAAATAAATGGTGGAAAATTGTTTGAAGTGATCTGAATATGTACAAAAAAGGCTAATGAATATATGTAGAACAAACTGTTCAAAACCTGATTAAAATGGGCAGAGAAGATCAAAAAGGATGTTCTATAAGATTATTGAACATGATCTCTTAATCAACATCTACCCAAGAATTTAGTTTTTGGTCACATTCAATGCCATTGTTTGATACATGTACTTGACTTCATCTAGTTAGATAAGGGTTTGATGTTGTTTTAGAATATAATAATTGAATATGTTATTCTTTTATTTGTTTTCCTAATATATTGCCTTTTGCAGTGCATCGCAAACTCCCTTAGTTTAATTTTTCCATAGTTTTATTGTTTTTATTCGCAACATCTCAAATAAGTAAACAAGAAAGTGCGAAAATGTATTTTAAATGTTAAAGGCACAGGGATTACAGATCCATATCTAATCCATGAGATTTTGTTGGCCATGATAGAATTCCCTGCAAGAAATTTTCTATTGTACAAGCTTTTGACGTTGAATTTCTGAGGGATTTTATTTGTCTCAATTTTGAAACAAGAAATCTGATCATATAACTAAACTAAAACTCTATTAATCTACCCTAAAAGCCAAGCATAAACAACACATTAAACCATGAAAATGTGAATCCTCCGTGTTAAAAGAAACAGAACCAAGACATGGAGATAGATAGATCTATCGAGATAAAAGAGACCAAGAAAGAACGGAACAGATTAAAACACAAAACATGGCCATGTTTGGGAATGATTACGGGGAGTTCAAACGCATATTCATTAGTATTTTTCTGCAAAACGAGATAATCTCCTTCACACATTTACCTTGACTTGCGTAAAAATACTTTTCTACCGCGTTCCCAAACGGGTCCATGGAAGATACAGGATAAAGGGTTAAAAGTTAAAAACCCACGAAGGAGAGAACTCTGTCTTGAGTGCTAAGAACTGGAGAAGTCAGAATACGAGAGCACTCATCTTGAGATTATCTTACCACTTAGATGCTTTCAGCAGTCGTACACTCCGCACTTGGCTACCCAGTGTTTACCATGGGCAAAATAACTGGCAACCAGAGCCTTTAAAGCTCAAAGGTCCGAAGTGAGGTCAACTTCAGAAGCTATTGCAGAACAGTGCACAGAATGGGTAGGGAATGCCATCAACCAAGGTTTCACGAGACAATGGTCGCACACGCCACCACCATTTGCTACTTGAAATCTGCACCGTCACCAACGGCTTGGGGAGAGGCACAAACTACATGGTGCTGCGCCACGTGCCATGATACATCTTGCAGCATACTACTGCATAAATAACTACAACCATGAAAACACCCAAAAACATAATTCAATGTCATCATGAAATATTAAGAGCTCAGGCACGTTCCTAGATACATGAAGAGATCTCTGTAGCTCAACTATTATAACTTCGCCTTGTGCTAATCTTCATTATAAGAAATAAGACTACCAACTTATAGACTCCTTAGTTGTTACATACGTGACAGTCCCACGATTCTCCACAACTATATGCAATCAGTTTTCAAATAAGCCAACACTTACACTAATTGACTTGCTCAACAATGCTCCTAGTTTTATCCCTCTCCTTCGAATGGCTTGTGTTGGAAAAAAAAAAAAAAATCCCCGACATGTAACGCTTGGGAGCTGCTATTGTTTGCATAAAACTGATAGCCGCAAGTTGCAAAAAGGCGTTTAAAAAAAATAGGAATGCACAACGAAGGGAAAGCAGTCACAGCTAATTTGGATCAACAAAAGGCACACATAAATGTATCAATTAGATTGCAGCAGCACACTAAAAACATGCATCTGTGCATAAAAAAGGAGAGGACTCGGATCCAGTGCTAGATATGGCTGATTTAAAAAAAATATTTAGAACTACAAAAAACAAAGATGGAAAGACACTGATGCTCCATCTTCATTTGATCGCAGGAATTCTTTCCTTTATATTCTTTTTTGTGCACTTATACATAAACATCTTAAATGGTATAGTTTAAATCTTTGTTCGCGGAATCTTTGAAAATCCAAACAGTTCATGTCCTAATCTTTTTAAGTTAGACATGTCAATATGTACATGTCCTTTGTCTGTGGTTCACAACAAACAGGAGATGAAAATTATCTACTGTTTAGGAAAATGGTGGTTTGCTCATAGAAAATAAACATAATTTCCACTGTTGCAAATGATGACCTTTTTGAAGGCTCTTAGAATTTCCAATAGCACTACATTACAGGGATTAATGAAAACTGTGCGCCTAAAATTCCAGTCATCCACAATTTCAGAAAGAGCTTTCCAACTTTCAACCACATCTCTCAGCAACAGAGACTCTATATGACCCAGGTTGGCTTCATCCCTCTCGTTATCATGTCATCACGCAACTCAAGTGCCATGTTGAGATGTCCATTAACACAACAACCATATATTAGAAAGTTATATGCCAGCCTATCAGGCTTTAGACCTTTGTTTAGCATGGTTTCCCACAACCTAACTGCTTCTTCTATATTACCTCTTCTGCAATACTCATAAATAAATGTTGAATAGGTAATACAGTCTGGGAAAACACCATTTTCAGACATTTCAGAAAGAATCTTGGTAGCTTCAGAAAATTCACCCAATTTACAGAAGCCACGGATAAGAATATTATATGTTACAGTGTTTGCTAGAAGACCCTTGAGCATTGCATTGTGAAGCCCCACTGCTTCCTTCATATATCCCTCTTTTGCGAGGTGATCAAGAAAGCATCCATATGTAACTGAATTTGGAAGTACATTAGCGCCAAGCATTTTTTTAAAAATAAGTGCTGCTTTGTTCATTTCCCCTGCCTTGCATAAGCCATTAATCAAAGCAGTATAAGTCACAGCATTTGGAAAGCATTCCTCAGTAATCATCAATTTCCAACATTCAAAAGCCTTCTCAAAAGATCCTGCTTTGCTGTAAGTGTCAATCATACTTGTATACATCAAACTATCAGGCTTCAATCCTTGATCATGCATTTCTTTTAAGAGATCAAATAATATTTTCATGTCTTGCTTCTTCAGAGAAGCATCAACAAGTACACCATAGCATACCATATCCATGTTGATTCCTCTCTGAACCATTTCCTTCGAAGCACTCAATGCCTCCATCAATCTCCCTTCTTGGCAATAACCCTGTAGAAGAGCACTATAGCACAATTCATTTAACTTAAGATCTTTCTTGTGGAGACTATCTATGAAATCCTTCGCTTGAGAAACCCTATGAGTAAAACAAAGGCCATGAATAAGAGGCCTGTAAGTATACGTGTCTGGTACGAGTCCTCTTTGAAGCATCTCTTCTAGTAATTCAAAGGCCCTATCAATGTCACCTCCTCTACAGTGCCCTTCAATCATTACATTATACGTCACCTCATTTGGCAGAATTTTCTGTTCAATCATTTCATCGAAAAGTTGGCTTGCTTCAAACATCTTATCAGCACTACACAGCCCAGAAATAAGTGCTGTGAATGTATAAACATTAGGAGCAACTCCTTTCTTAATCATCTCATCGTATATTTTAAAGGCCTTTTGTAGTTGCCCATCTTTGCAGTATCCACTAATCAATGATGTATAGGTAATGACAGTTGGCTCCAGACCCCTGTTGATCATATTGGTGAACAGGGACTCAGCAGCACTCAAATTCCCATGATTGCATTGACCATTTATCAAAGAATTGAAGGGATATACTGTTACTTTTATACTAGATTCTATCATTTTATCAAAATAAGATATGGCAACATCCAACCTCCCCCTTTTGCAAAAAGAATCAATAAGAATAGAGTATGTGATATCATTGGGTAGCAAGTTCATCAAGAACATCATATTATACAGTGATTCTGCCTTATCTAAATCTCCATCTTTACACAAAGAATTGATCAGTGAATTATAAACAAACAAATTTGGCGGTGAACCAAGTCTTCCCACCTTTATTACAACATTATAAGCAGTATCAATGTTTCCTTGCTTCCTTAGTCCCTCCACTATCCCTGATATAGCCGCTTCAGTAGGAGAAAAACCAAAGTCAATCATTTCATCCATTAGCTTCACTCCAGCCTCAAAGGCTTTCACCCTACAAAGACCAAGTATTAGTGTACAATATGTAACCACATCTGCTTTCAGACCCATTTCGTTCAATGATCTTTTGACATCAATAGCTTCCCAAACACGTTCACCCTTGCATAGGCCATGAATTAATACATTATAAGGTACAATACTTTGGCTGAACCCATTTGATTCCATCCACGTAATCTTTTCCTTAGCTCTAGCAAAATCTTGCAATTCACACATGCTCTGGATAACAGCAGTGCAGGTATAAACATCCGGTTGAAAACCACCATTCACAGACTCATTAAATAATTCCCAAACCATTATAAATTGTCTAATCTTCAAAAGTCTGTTTAAAAGGGCACCAAGTGTCCTAGCTTCAGGCAACAAACTGTTCGCTATCATTAGACTTACAATCTTTGCTGCATCAAAAGCCTTCCTGCTTTGTAGATAATTTTGAACCAACAAATCAAAACCCAAACAGGATGGAAAATTGCATTTCCTGTAAGCATCCAAAAAATTTGAAAAAACCTCTTTTGGTTCTAGGCCACGAAGGAAGAGGGTCTGCAACAGCGAATTGGCAGGCCAAAAAAGCCTTGCCTGCACAAGAGCATGAACCAAAATGGAAAATGAGGCCAGGGAATGGTTGAAATTTTTGTGCAAACCCAAAAAATTGAAGAACCTCATAGCTAATTTGGAGTCATCAATGGTCCTTATCAAGACTTTTTCAACATGATGAGGTCTCAATTTGCTTAAAATCACAGAGTCATTGAAAGCTGCTTTCCAACTCTGCTTCCCACGAACGATCTCCAAAAGCTTAGATACAAAATTTTCGTCATCATTGTCATCATCATTGCAGGGCTTGAATGAGGATGAAGCATGGAAACCATGATTTCTCAGAAGAAAAGGATTTAATAGGGTTCTGCGAGTAAGTGTAAGCTTCATTAAGGTTACAGTGCTGTGATGTCTTGGCTTTTAAGCCATTTGAGATTACACAAATATCCGAATCATGGAAATAACAGAACTCTTTGAGACACCACAAACCAACAAAAAACACCGACAGAGAAAAGAGAGGAACTGGCTAGCCTCTGATGCTGACGATGGAGGCAAGATCAGTGAAAGATTTCAACTTCAGTTCAGAAGGATGCGCCAATGGTTGACATATTAGCTTTTTGCATCAGAAGCAAAGCCTCCAAATAATCAAATCCACTTGAGCTCGATATTTCTCCAGCCTATGATGATGAATCTGAAACCCTTGTCCGATGTTAACGGTATGTATCAGATTTTGGAAAAACTGGTCATTACTAATCAATAATCAAAAGCCAATATTTTTACCTTTGAATACTAAAATGTTGTTCAATCAACGTGTGTATTTTATCAAGACAACTTGCTTTATTAAAGCAATCACATTGACAGCTTAAGGGAATCTGCACCTCTTTTCATTCCATAATTAGCGTTCAGAAGCGTAAGCCATATTGATAAAGTTCATCTAAATGTTTAACATTTATCATATTCGCATGTCCACTCACTGTAATTTGTCGATCTGAAAACACCAATATTCAGCAGCAACCACTGTAAATGGCCAATGCCAGTCACAATCTACATTCTACATACAACTTCTATCTTTTTTTTTTTTGGTGAAATACATACAACTTCTATCTAAAAAGGAAAGAATATGTCTTTTATCCATCCATTATATTTATGCTAAATCAACACCAAAAAAGCATAAATTAGTGATTTGCATAAGAAAAAATCAGAACAAACCAACTTACAGGGTAGGGAGGAGGAGGAAGAAGCAGGGAGAGAGAATGGAAGGCCAAAGAGCAACTTTGACTAGTGATGCAGAGAAAGGCTGTCGGAGTCACCAAGCAGAGGCGCAGAGCGACGATGACGGAGGAGAGGACGCTGGAAGCCTGAAAGATGTGAAGTGAGGAGGCCAAAAGGATGAGACTCGAATGGAGATGGGAGACGGCACAACTGAGGGGTTTCGATTTCGAGGCTTCAGCCCTGGTCTGGAGTCCCTGGTGGTATCATTGGGGATTTCGAGAGCTGGAGATGACATTTATGACTCGTTTGTTACGGAATTGATTTAAGTAGAAATGGATATGGAGATAGAGATGGAGAGGATGAAAATGAATATAAATAGAGAAAAAAATAAGAGGGTAAAAAACCAATTCTATGGAATTGAACACAATTCTATGGATTACATCATGGAATTTATTTCTACCCATTTTGAATTCCATTTCCATTTCCAATTTTACCCCAATTCCACCACACCACATAGTAAATGAATTTAATTTCCAATTTCACCTTTTAATTCCACCATACCAAACATGACATTAAAGTTTTCTTTACTTTTTTTTCCTTGGCAAATGTAATTTCGCTGCTGGATAAGTTAATAGCTAGTTTCCCAAATTTAGATTTCATTGTAAAATTTAGATTTTAGGCCTGTTTGGCAACACGTTTGGGAGCTCTAAAAACCTGTTTAATAGTGTTTTTCTACAAAAGAGATAATCTCTTTCACATATTTACCTCGACTTACGTAAAAGCACTTCTCTACCGTGTTCTCAAATGAGCCCTTTATCTAAATACTCACATTTTTAAAAGCCTAGGTTTTGTAACAAAATCTAAGTTTGAAACCTAAGGGCCCGTTCGGGGTGGTGCTGAGTTTTTGTTTTTGGTTTTAAAATGCAATTTTGAAAATAAAACGTGTTCGGCAAAAATGGGTTTGAGTTGGTTTTTAATACAATTTCAAAACAGATTTTATACAGATTTGAAAACAAAAAAAAAGGTTTTCAGATTTTATTTTTAGTTTTGAAAAATTTATTACCCTTTCCAACGATATTTCTCCTTCCCTCTTCATCATCTCTCACTCAACCGTCATCAC
>JANTPZ010084094.1:0-10906 GCA_025593235.1 Vachellia pachyceras
TTTTTTTATGAATGGAGATATCCATAGGCTTCATTGGTTGAGCTTGAGATTCCTATTCATATTCTAATGAAGATTTCCCTTCATGTTGAGTTTGAGATTCCTATTCATCTTTATGAAGATTTCACCATTTAGTAAAGACTCTTTATTTCTCTCTACCGATTTTGGAACTTACCAGTGGTAAACAATAATCTGCATTCTTTCATTCCCTTATTGTGATATACCTTTTTTATTTTGTTAGCTTTTCAAATTTCACCATTGCTGACATATACAGGTATGGCTTGGGATGGCGGAGTAGTAGCTGGTACGCAAATAAAAAGTTGAGAAAAGATCAGATGAAGATGCTAGGACTGATTAAACCAAGAAAATGGCAACTACTTGGGCAGATACAGCCCAGAGCTTTGCAATTCATTAGAAGACCCTTAAAGAGATCCAAAGTACAAGAAACTCCCATGGAGACACATGAAACACCTTCAAACGTATCACCAGTTAAACTGGTCGCCAAATGAATCTCACATCAGTCATGCTGGGGATGCGGCTGACGTTTCTTTATAGGCTTTGAATAGTGGCAATAGAGTTCCACAAGATCTTACAGTTGGCAGTCATTTTTAGGACTGATCGCAGGGTCCTTACATCATCTTCTCTCCTTTTTGCATATGATGAATATTTAAGATATTATGAAAAGGCAGGTCGAGTTTTGGCTCTGATCATTTGTTTGTAATGAAAGAAATGCAAATAATGTTCTTCAACTTTGAGCTTTCAGCATATCTGTACCTTCGAAGATTAACATCAGCCTTATAGACCTTGAGAAAAAAAACGTTTCTTGAGGTACTTTGTCTTGTAAGTGACATTGTTTCTTTGGAGATTTCAATGCCAAAAGGAAAAGATTTTTCTACAATTCATTCCGTGTTTAGGATCAACACACTTGGATTGTTCAAATTTGTACACTTCATATTTAAAATGAACATCATCCTCATTGTGATAGATGCAATAGTCAAGAAGTGATAGGGGTGCCTTTCAAACTTGAATTTGCAAAGGTTTGTGATAATAATGTCTTGGGAATTTCCTTAGCATGCCATGGAATCGTTTGATATGCTATGTATCTCTACTGTTTCGCGGTCTCTTGTCAGGTGCTCTTATACCTAGACCTTGTGAGGTCTTTTGGGCCTAAATGGGTCTATATTAAGGTGATCTTTTATCATCCTACTTTGGTTCCAAATGTTCCATTATCCATGATTTGTACGCATTAAAGTATACTTAAATTAACCCCAAGGCTGGCTTTATGGGATTTCTTAATACAGCTCTATTTTAAAGTGTTTTAAAAGTATCACAATTTTAAAAAAAAACCTCATTCCAACTTTGAAAGTCAAGGAAAAGCTTTTGGAAGAAGGGGGAAGATCTCCAAGGCTTTAAGAACTTAGGGCTTGGTATATTTCTTTATACTGTCTCTGAATGGGTAATAATAGTAGGGTGTTAAAAAATCATAACATTGCCAGTTCTGGAGATATTGCACCAACTTCTTGTGAACCCAACAATGGTTGTAGATAGTTTAGCAATTTAGGAGATTTTAAAAAGAGTTTAACATTTGTTGAGACTAATTTTATTTATGTTTTATCTTTCAATTGGATAATTTTTGTTCTCCCTTTATTGAAATCGAATTATTTTGATAATTTTAAAGAATTACGTGGATGTTGTTATTTAATATGTTATAAATTCCCACATATCGTGCATATTTTAATTATTGATTAGTTATTTATTATTTCATTTTAACATTTATTAGAAAAACATATATTATGATTTTAATAATTTTATTTATACATATAAAAATATTTGTAACCTATAGTGGCGACAATTGTTGCTGCTAATGCTATTTTTAGTGGCGACAATTAGTTGCTACCTATACACTTCTCAACAATGATATATTATGTCCGCGTCGGTTTTGTTTTTAGTAGTGAGAATTGTGCCGTCAATACTCTTTTTCCAGTGGCCACTAAAAGTCGCCACTGAATGTCCAACTTTCAGTGGCAACCCTAAAAAGTTCCCACCAATAGTATTAGTGACATGCTACGATAGCAACTTAGCTAAGCTTGTGGGGAGCTCAAATGCACGTTTAACGGTGTTTTTTTTGTAAAAACGAGATAATCTCCTTCACATATTTACCTCAACTTACGTAAAAGTACTTCTATATCACGTTCCCAAACGGGTCCTATAACATTTTGTCTCTACTAAAAGATGTTCATTGGAGATTTCCATCCCGATGGCTTCCCGCGAAGTTGCTCTGGACGTTGACCTCTCGGAGAAGGAAGAGCACTCGACCCAACCTGAGGAGAACAGATCCACTAAGAAGGTAAAAATAAGAGATAAGGAAAACTGCCTAGATGTGAGTATGGCAGAAAACGATATACAACAAAAAGTTGGCAACTCGCAAAGCCAAGTTGCCAACCCCCCCAACGAAACCATAACTGATGCTAAGCTTACGAGGTCTCCGCGTGAATCCAACGTCCTCCACTGCAGCACCACATCCAGGTACTCTGGCTGGGGGTAGCTCTTTTAGGGATAAGCTACTTGGTAATGGGCTTGAATGTAACAGACCTGGCAACAATCCGCCTGCTGAGTTAACCATTGAGCATGGTGATGTTCAAGTAAGTTTGGAGGGCCTCATACCTTCCATAACCTTCTCTCAGAGAATTCAAGAGTTAATGTCGCATTGTATGAAGTTTGCTATCATTGTTAAGATAGACAAGATACTTTGCACTCTAAGATCCTTACCCTGTGGAAGCCTATGGGTGGCTTCAAATTGACTGAGTTAGATGGTGGTTGTTATATGGTCAAGCTGGAAAACACAGAGGATTATCAAAATGCGATGCTAGGGGGGCCCTGGGTTGTTCTAGGGCATTATCTGACAGTGCATCCATGGGAGCCAAGTATTTCTCCGATGAACCTGGAGATAAAGCAAGTTTATGGTTGGGTGAGACTCCCTGGACTACCATACCATTATTATCATAAGAGTGTCCTAAGAGCCATAGGGGAAGTCATTGGTCAGGTGCTCAAAATCGATTATAATACAGAAGGGTGTGACAAAGCTAGGTTCGCGCATTTGGCAGTGAAGATTGATCTAACCAAGCCATTAGTGTCCATGATAAATCTTAATGGTGTGACTCAGTACGTGGAATATGAGGGGCTCCCAACGATATGCTAAAAATATGGTTGTTATGGCCATCTTGAAGAGGCCTGTTCTCCAAACGAAAATTTTGCTCCACCCTCCAGAGCGCTGGAGGCCAACGTACAGCAACCCATTCCCCTACGACGATTGCAGGGAGCAAGGAGCGTGATCAAGGGGCGCGTGAGGGCAAAATCTTCGGGGAATGGATGCAAGTTCCATCTCGCACTAGACACTTTCCCAGGGCTGCAAGACTAGAGAACCAAGGTCTGTCACAAGCGAATGAAAGTGGCAGCAACAGATTTAAATCTAGAGGACAACATAAATCACCAAGGAAATCATGGACCTAGTGCCGAGGTGCAACCTCTCTCGGCTAATGTGTAGAAGGTGGTAGTGAAGGAAGAAAAGAAGGAGGACAAGGCTAGGTCAACACTCAACAAAGATAAAGAGCCTGACATAGATGCAGAATTGTCTAAACCTAAGATGCATGATCCAGCCGCTTCTTCTGTATTTATCTCCCCTTTCTATACCAGCATACTACCTTGGATGCCGAACAACACTCTACAGTGGTCCTGTCTGTGTTGAACGATCGGAGGGACAATCACGGGGAATCACTTGGGCCCTCCCCTTCTAGGCCTAATGCTAATGGATGAATGGACACGGTGGCCTTACAACCCAAGCCACCAAATAAAAAAAGCCCAGAAAGCCTCTCCAAGCTACACCCCAAACAAGGTTCAAAATCTCTAAGCCCAGAGCAAAGGACCAAATTGGTGCCCCATTGAAGAACCTGGCTCGGGCCTTATCCAAAGCTCTGGGGCAGTCCGTTGAATCAGATGAGGACTTACAGCTTGTTGAAGCTGCAGATTCTGTACCTGAGGAAGACACCATCTCTGACTTTTCGGGGAGTGAATTCTGACTTATCTCTTTTCGATGAATCATTCCATTTTTGCTTCGAATTGCCAGGGGGCGGCGGCTAGCTCCTTCCATCGTACCTTGAAGTCCTTACTGGAAGGCTACAGACCACACATCGTTATCCTTATGGAACCACGAATATCGGGCGTGCAAGCAGACAAGGTTATCAAGAAAATAAATTATCCTAAATCTCACCGCATTGAAGCTGATGGGTTTTCCGGTGGCATCTGGATCCTTTGGACGGATGACATCAACCTGACAATCCTCCACAACCACAAACAATTCATGCATGTTTGCGTCATTGATCCCATTGGAGCCAACTCATATTTGCTTACAGCAGTTTATGGTTCCCCAAATGCTACCCTGAGAGAAAGGTTGTGGAGCGACCCTCTTAATCTTCAAGTGCAGTATGACATCCCGTGGCTTTTAGTAGGAGATTTTAATGTAACTACTCAAGGTGGCGAGAGGCTGGGTGGCTCTAAACGCTTGAGGTCAGGCTGTAAATCTTTTAACAATTTCATTAACTGTGCTGGACTTTTTGACTTAGGTTTCAAAGGTCCGAGGTTTACATGGAAAAGAGGAGGGCAGCATGTGAGGCTTGACCGTGCACTTGGTAATCAACATTGGCTGACTCATCATCCTAACAGTGTAGTCATGCACTTATCGAGGATA
Organism: Vachellia pachyceras; assembly: GCA_025593235.1. Lineage (NCBI taxonomy): Eukaryota > Viridiplantae > Streptophyta > Magnoliopsida > Fabales > Fabaceae > Vachellia > Vachellia pachyceras. The sequence continues at coordinate 4,742 of JANTPZ010084094.1, forward strand.
CACAGTGATCATAGGCCAATTCTCATCACTCAGGTTGTAGAGCAAAGAGCACCTCGACCCCCTTTTGCTTTCTCGCTCCATGGGCAGCTCATGCGGATTTCCAAAATCTGGTAGTAAACTCATGGAGTCATGATAGATGTCTTGCAGATAATATCGACCGTTTCACTTACAGGCTACTAACTGGAATGTGAGTGTCTTTGGTAATATTGGAAGAAAAATGAGTAGGCTTAGAAATAGCCTTGGTAATGTTCAAAAGCAGCTGAGCAGCGCCCCTTCTCCCCAACTCTTATTGATCTTGAAAGGAAGTTGCTCTTAGAATATGAAAACATTTGCTTCCAGGAAGAGGTACTATGGATACAAAAATCCTGGAGTCAATGGATCAAGGAGGGAGATCGAAACACTAAGTACTACCACATGAAAGCCTTAACCAGGCGTCGACGTAGCGAAATTTTATTGCTTAAGGATGATAGGGGCATCTAGGAGGCCAACCAGACAAGACTTGCTCAGTTGATGACAGGTTTTTTCCAAAAAATATATTGCGAAGAGACTCGCGACAGGCCCTCTTTTAAGTATACGGGCCTCTTTCCTTTGATCCCTAGCACTCTCCAGAGCAATCTTACTAGACCGATCACCAAGGAGGAAGTCAGATTGGCTTTGTTTGGCATGCACCCTTTAAAGTCCCTCGGTATTGATGGCCAACATGCTATGTTCTTCTAGTCACAGTGGGAAGTTATTGGGGATAATGTCTACGCTGAGGTAAAAAAAGTGTTTGATAATTGTTGTCTAGACCCTCACTTCAATCGGACCCTTATTACTTTAATACGAAAGATGGACCACCCTTAGACTCTTAAGGATTTCATACCCATTAGTCTATGCACAATAGTATACAAATTGGTTGCGAAAATCATCGCTAACAGACTCAAGCCAATCATGCCGCTTCTTATCCTTCCGCAGCAGACTAGTTTTATTAAGGGTAGGAGTATAACTGATAACATCATCATTGCTCAGGAAGTTATTCATTCAATGAAGAGGAAAGGGGGAGAATTGGATGGATGGCAACCAAAGTAGATCTTGAAAAAGCTTTTGATGGGATAAGTTAGGATTTCATTGCAGACAATCTTATCGAGGAAGGAATTCCAGATAAGTTGAGACATCTCATAATGCACTGTATCTCTACTTCCTTTGTGCAAGTTCTTTGGAATGTTCACCCCATGAACGAGTTCCAGCCGCAGTGTGGTATTCGGCAGGGTGACCCTCTTTCACCATACCTTTTTGTTCTATGTGTAGAGCGCCTCCGCAAGCTATCTGTAGTGAGGTAAACAAGGGAACTTGGAAAATGATCCAGTTGAGATATGGTGGCCCATTGTTATCGCATTTATTCTTCGCTGACAACCTCCTCCTATTTGATAAAGTGGATAGTGAGTAGTCTTATATGATGAAGCAGCTACTTGGAGACTTCTATCATGCTAGTGGACTTGGTGTGAACAATGCTAAAACTAGGACTTTCTACTCTAGGAATATTCTATCTCATGTTGCTCGGCAGGCTTACACCATTCTGGTTTACCAGAAAACAGAAAGTTTGGGCAAGTACCTTGGAGTTCCAATTCTTCAGAAGCGGGTAACTAAGGACACCTATCATTATGTTGAAGATAAGGTGCAGGCAAAGTTGAAAGGCTGGAAAACTCAATCCCTTTCCCTTGTAGGTTGTATCACCCTGGCTTAGTCTGCCCTATCCTCTATTGCTTAATATTCCATGCAAACTTCAAGGCTCCCTAATGCAACTTGTAAGAGGTTCGAAAATCTCATCAAGCACTTTATCTGGGGGCTCCTCTGCAACGTGTAAAAGAGTCCCGCTTATAAAATGGAGAGACATTTGCCAAACAAAGTCTCGCAGAGGGTGTGGGATGAAAGATTTAATGAGCCAGAACTCAGCTTTTTTTAATGAAGTTGGGTCATGCCATTCTTACGCAACCGGAGTCCCTATGGGTGCAAGTTATTCGATCAAAATATAAATGGAAAAACTCAAGTTTACAACAGCCTAACCTTCATAGAGCTTCGTATTTGTGGAGAAATCTTTTAGCAGTTTGGAAGGACTAGGAATTCGGTTTTACTTGACATATTGGTAACGGGGAGACTGCTAGATTCTGGGCTGATCATTGGATTGGGGATCTAGGGCCCTTCTCTAACCTTTCCTCTTGCCCTATTAGTGACCAGGAGCTTCAAAAAAAGGTAAGCGAATTTGTTGGGAATGATGGTCAATGGAAGTGGTCAGAGTCTCAAGAGAAAATCCCCCAAGACATCCTGCTGAGCATTAGAGAAACCACTCCTCCCCAGAGACAGGCCGGGAATGACAAGTTGGTATGGCGTTGGGGGAACAATTTCATGGTTAAATCAGTATATGACCTTATCACGCAAGATCAGTGGGGCGATGATTGCAACTCATGGAGTCTTGAGTGGAACTGGCATAGACCTCAGAGAGTGTGAATTTTTCTTTGGCAGCTGCTTAAGAATAGACTTCTTACTAATACTGAAAGATTGCGACGGCATATGACTGAAGATGATTCATGCACAATCTGCGGAGTCGAATCTGAAAGCATTGATCACCTCCTAAGATGATGTTTGCTAGCAAAAGAGTGTTGTCCCTCATAGTGCCAGCTCACGTGCTCCCAGATTTTAACTCTATTGACTTTACTGCTTGCTTGCATGCAAATCTTAAGACGCAAAGTACCGATCCCCGCTGGTGCGTCACCTTTGGGATCCTTTGTTGGCATCTCTAGTCCGCTAGAAACCTTCAGCTTTTCAGCAATGAAAGGACCTTGGCATCTCGTCTGATTAATGAAGTCCTAGCTCTTGCAGACTACTCCCTCCATGCTCTTACTCTCTACACCACTCCTCACTCTGATTAATAATTCTCTTTTTTGCAGCCTGCGTGCTGCTTGATCTTTTTGCCTTTTCCTCCTTTTTTGATTTCACTTTGTATTCCTCTCATTTCTTCAGTTGATAATAATATTTTCCTCTTCACTCAAAAAAAAAGATGTTCATTGGCCACTTTTGTCGCCACTATAGTGTAACTTGTACGTAAGGGAAGTTAACTTGCATGCAAGGGAAGATGGAATACACCCATTGAAAAATGCCTCCACTTGTGTTTCAAGACAATATTGAAGTGATTTGCGCGTAAGGGAGTTGGATTGCACAAGGGAAGGTAATTTTGACATAAAAGGTAGTGTCGTCATTTAATACGCATTTCTATTTCTAGTAAAGGACTATAGTCTTTGCAGGTTGAGATTCTTCAATTAATTTTTTAATCAGAGATTCCCCCCCCAAATTTCTCAAAATTTTAGCAATATAATATTTATGTCTATGAGGGTGAAAATATCCATAATATTATGTAGATTCTACCATACTACTTCTGTCTCTTCCTTTTTAAAATCAATGAAAATCACAACATCTTTTGATTGCAATAGATTTAAACTTATATATTGATTTAAGTATTAAGGAAGCAAAAGTAGCCGTATAAAAGAATTGTCTAATGGAATCTATCGGAATCTAATGGAATCTACCATTTTTTTCTACTGTTTGGAAACCAAATTCACATAAATTTAGATAAAATTATTTCATATACTTACATCGTAAATAATAAATCATAATGAAAAAATAACTTTAATCACTAATCCAAAGCGGCACTATATGCCTTTTCAAGTATGAACGTCTTGGCAGGGTTTCCTGGCTTGGCTGCGTATGACGTAAGAATGAACAGCTTCTGCTCTAAGTGTTCTATGCCACATTTGGAACCATTTTTTTGTTGTTGTTTCTTCTTCTTCAAACAAAAAATGTAGTTCTTAGAAGAGATCCTTGAATTTCACGTTAACCTAGGAATCATCGCCAAAAAATTATTAAACCAAAAATTTCAATGCAATCTGTAAACAAAATTTATGCTTTAAAAGCTAGTGTAAATAGACAATACTTTCTAGAAGTTCCCTCAATTCAATTGCAATGTGATTAGATTTTAGCAAGAGAAGGAGATTAGGAATAAAAAAGAACATTAGGTGATTTATTTATAAAATAAATAAAAGATTCATAAACTATATATTTTGGATTTGGGCATTGAAAGGGATATTAAATATTATAATGAACTCACTTCATCATATCAGTTAAATATTATAACTTGATGTGTCTTATTATATGCTTGTGCATAGTTCCACTTTTGGTAAAGGGTTACGGGTAACTTTCATTTCAGGAGTTTTCGTAAAGTATCACTAGGCATTCGGAAGTTTTTTGGGTGTAATGTCACTATGGAAGTTTTAAATAGACTCAATGTTGTCCTACCGATAGTTTTGACAATAAGTGAACTCAATCAAGTTGGTGGTGAAAACTAATAGTGTCAACTAACAACGGGGGGCGAAACTGTTATGATTTATACTTCTGTGCAACATCGAGTTTGTTTAAAACTTCTTGGGCATTGCACCAAAGAAAACTTACAGGTGCCTAATAATACTTCACGAAAACTTTAGGAACAAAAATGACCTTTAACCCTTTATTAAATTATATGCACGCAATCTATTCACAGCATATGATGATTTATTTTACTAGTTTAACTTACGTACTTGTATATTAAATTACAGCTACAAATACATAATAATAAAACCCTCTTCCGTCTTTTTGTCTGTTTCTTTAGTACGTGTTTATCTATAAATGATGTGTTGATGATTTGAAGTTATCATAGGAAACACGAAATGGCCAAGATTTCATTAATCTTAGTGATTCTATTTTCTGGTTTATGTGTTGCAACTTGCATCAGAACAAAGTCAAGTTTAGTTTTAAGTGATGAAGTAACACATGGCAACACTATTTGCTCATCATTGGTGGAGAAACAAGGCTATTCTTGTGAAGAACACTTGGTGAGAATGTATAATTTGTATCTGTTTCTTTTGTTTTCCTTCCCAACAACCAGAAATTAGTGTGTGTGTGTGTGTGTGTATGGGATTATTTAGAGAAACAAGTATTAATGATTATTTCTGGGATTAATATTTAAGTAATTTGTGTTTGATTCATTACTTGGTTTAGGTGACCACACAAGACGGCTATGTTCTTAACATGCAGAGAATTCCAGTGGGGCTATCGAACTCGTCGTTACCGGGAAATAGGCCGCCGGTTCTCCTGCAACATGGGCTTTTTGTGGTAAGTTTTCATGAAAATTAATTTAATTTTTCTTAAAGCTTATGAAAATTTATCATCATAATAAAATCTTTAGATATCATGAATATGATAATCTGTCTCACACGGGCACAAGCTACAGCAAGCCGTATCATTTGAAGTTGTAAACGACACCAGTTGGTATTGAGTTCAAGATCTAGTTTTAAAATTTATGCAATTATATTCTTTACATATACTCCTCTTTGTAAGAACCATTTTTAATCCAAATTTTTCATTAAAATATTAAATATATGGATGATAGAAGTTATAAAATATATTTTGATATTCTTATATATACATCTATATATATAATTGGCAAGAAAAAATCTATATATATATATATAGTTTGAACATCTATCAAATAAGTTTCCATATTATACCCAAAGAAAATTGGAAAAATTTTGTTCGTCTTGTTTGTGATTATATTTAATTTTCTATTCAATTCTAATAATTTGAAAAGGAATGAATGACTTTACACCTTTCTTTTGTTTATAGTCTATCTTATCTCATATAGCTTTGGTCAGTTAATGTAACCGATATATGTTTAACTAATGTATATGATTATATCAATAAGGTTTTAAACAAGGTTTCAATAAATTAAAAGTCCATTAACAATAAATAGCAAAAGTATATTTGGTCCTCTTATTTTATCCAATGTTTAGAGGACTGAAAAAAACACTATAAAATTAAAATATTAAAATAAAAATTGCGAAAAATTAAAGAAATCAAATGTTTACTTTAGTTAAAAAAACATGTTATTAATTTGTTGGTAAATCCTTTAACTCTATTGAATGATTACCTTTATTTTATATAAGGAGGAAAACCTATTGAATGATTATTATTACTTGTAAAACATAATTTTTTATAATACTTATAAAACATGAATTTAAACCATAAAATTCTTTTGATAATATTCCATGATATTGATATTAAAAATTAAAGGGACTTGGTGTATTTATGGTACAGGATGGG
>JANTPZ010084096.1:0-11752 GCA_025593235.1 Vachellia pachyceras
CGGGCCTTTTCCTTAAAATCAAGAAATTCGCCTTATTCGTATACTTGGTAATAATTTTATTACTTACTATAAAATTCACTTTATTTTTCTATGCCCTGAACTCAACTGATTGAGATCTCTTGGTACCTTTAATTATTTTCGGCCGATTTACCTTCACAATTTTCTAAACCGAGATCTAGGCCGCATTTCGACAATCTGTCAAATCTCAGTTAATCAGTGAGTTCTGCTCTATCTTTTGGGCACTGTGAATTTTTCTGATATTTTGGTCAACACTTGACTTTGACTTTGTCAAATGACCAAAATGCCCTTACACTTCTCTTAATGACCAAAATGCCCTTACACTTCTCTTAATGACCAAAATGTCCTTACACTGTTTAACTTTTCAAAATTCCCATTTTGCCCTAGACCTTTTCACCTTTGATCTTTTGTGTAATAACCTTTGGGTGCTTCCCAAAAGGTCACCTATCCTGACACTACTCCAGGGTGAGCACGCTTAACTACGTAGTTCTCATAAAATTTCTCCCCCTAAACCAAGTCTGACTTTGGGCTATCTAGACCATCAGCATAATCTTTTTCCATACTTTCTATCTGTGGGTTCAAAGTCAACTTTTGACTACTGGTTTGACACTTTTTATCCAATGACCATATTGCCCTTGGTCTTTATACTTGATGACATTTATGTCCATGGCTTACATTCTTAGTAATTTCAAAGCCTTAGGACTAAATTAACCAGGGTCTCTTTGGTCCATTGACATTTTCTCTTTCTATACTTTTATTTTTGGGCCTTATCTTATCTCATAACCACTAGTTTAGCCTCTATTTCAATTTACAGAAAATGGTGAATATTACACAAGAGGCTTTGGCAAATTTTTAAAGGAAAGCTAAAATTTCAAGTGAAGGGTCCCAACAACCCTAGAAACTGTCATGTTTTTGGAATAGCAATGAAAATTGCAAACGAAGTCCAAATGACTGGAAACTTTCCAGTTAAATGCTACACGTCCTAATCTTTAAAATGGATAAAGTTTACTAAATTTGGATGTGTAGAAAAAGAGTTATGATTTTCCAAATTTGAGTGATAAATCTGGAAAACTAGAAAGTTACCAAATGAACAGTGTATATTTATGGATTAAACATAATTGGGCTTGTTCTGGAACCAGTGAGTATTTTCCCCCTGTCGATCACTTTATAAGTTTCAAATAGAAATCTGAACCACTCAATTTTGATTTTTTTAGAATTAGTTATGATTTTTCAAAGTTGGATCAGAAATGTGGAAATTGACCAAGTGAACAATAACACGTTTTTAAAAATTTTCAAATTCACCTCTTTGGTCAATAAAAGTTATCCAAGGCCATAAAGTGGTTCAATAGTGATCTAATATGAAGCTTATAGTGGAAATTAAGGAGTGTTACACTTGGAGTATCATATGTGAGTTTATCTTTTGAGCCCTCTGCCATGCCTCCACTTCAAAGGATTATTCACTTATCTATTCTAGATGTTTAGTGAATAAGAGTGGGAATTACACTTACTTAGCACATACGGATTACCATAACGTGGCATGGATAATGAAGAAGGAAAAGAGGAATATTGGAGAGTTAGTATTTAATGAAATGTGAGATTTGTCTTCTTGGGCTCTAAGAGAATCATTGTGCTATATCCTTACTTGGTGTCTTACATTCTAAATCAACTTCAAATTTAGTCCATACTGGATAAAGTTGCAAAGCCTGTGAAGTTTGGAGAGGCTCACCTACACAGAATGAATATCAATATAGTGGATCCTCTGACGCAACTTCAGAAGAAGAAGAAGAAGAAGAGAAGACTACATCTGACACTTCTCGAGGATAGGATAAAGCTTAGTCTTCTGATTCATCATTTGCTCATTCTGGTATTCGACAGTTTATGGAGACTAAGGTTAGGAGGATGAGTGAGATTTTCATTACTGCCTTTCACACTGAGACTCAGAGTTACATTAATAATGTGTTAAAGGTTGTAGGTGACTACTTAGCTGGGAGATCATTGGATGTTGCACTTACTTCTCTGTCTAGGGACCTTATCTCGATCAGAGATGCCTTCCTGGGGAAGTTTGCCACTTTATATAGCAAAGTGAGTGGTTTAGATAGTAAAGTGCCAGCCATTGAGCAGTACATCAGAGACCATCAGATCCACCTACCCCTGCTCTGAATCTGCACATACACCTACTCCTATTGCTGCCCCTGATCCTCCTACTGATGCAGTATTAGCCATGATAGACTTCTCTTCTATTCTTAACACTGAGCCTCAGCCCATACCTACACCACCAGTTTCCTCTGTGCCTCCTCCCGAGCCCTCTAGCATCCCTAATGCTCCTGACTCCTCTCCTCAGTGACCCTTCTTGATGTATGACCAAAAGGGGGAGAGAAATTAGAATCTTGGGCATTGCATTTATGTTTATGTTATGTTTCTGAGCTTTGTATTTGAATTATGAACCTTTGTGTTTAATGTGTTTATGATATGAATTTGTTTATATGAATTTGCTTATGATATGATTTCATACTAAGTCATTTTTTGAAATCATTTTGTTGATTAAGTACCTTTAATTTCTTAAAATTCTCATAATTACTGATTTATGGTTTATCATCATCAAAAGGGGGGAGAATGTTGATTCCTTATTTTGATGATAACAAAATTGATGTTTTAAGTGTTAAATGAATTATAAAGATATAAAATGTTGTTGAAGCATTTTTGAAACTTGAATCCTTAATGCTTTCTAGGAATGCTTGAGCAATAAGTAAAAGTATTGCCAATACTCAAGCATTAGAAGTCAATGCTGAGCGTTGTGTTTTAGAACGTATGATTTTGAGCAATACTTTCACTCAGTGCTCGAGTAAAGCACTCAGGCATTGACAATGCTTGAGCACTGGAACTCAATGTTAAAGCATCGGGTTCTGAACATGAGGTTTTGTACAATGCTTTCACTGAATACTTCAAGCATACAAGAAGTGTTGCCAGTGCTCGAGCACTGGAAACTAATGCTCGAAGCATCAAGCTAAATTCAGAGGCTCTCAGACAGTGCTGTCGCACAATACTCCAAGCATTAGCCAAAAGCATCACCAATACTTGAGCACTAGGATACAGTGCTCGAATGTTATAGCCCTTTATCTATGCTGCCAGTCAGTACTTTAAGCAAAGGGAGAAAGAAAAGCTAATGCTCAAGCACTAAAACGCAGTGCTTAAGTGTTAAAGAGTTCTTAACAGTACTATGAGTAAATACTACCAGTATTGACTGGAAGTAGTGTCAATGCTTGAGCACTGGCACCCAATGCTCAAGATCGACCCCAAAGTTTCACCGCTCACTCTTGCTTTCTGAAAATGCACCGGCAAGCTGTGCAAGCATGCTTAGTGCTCGAGCACCAGGAATTAGTGTTTGAGTATTGAGTACTTTATACAAATCTTTTCAAATACTTGCACCAAATAGTCGAGTAGTTTTAGAGAGTATTATCAGTACTCAAGCACTAAGACACAATGCTCAAGCATTGACTCCTCTTACTGTCAGAAGCTTTCCAATGCTCCAGCACTATCTCATAGCATTGATTTTACTGGAAACACTATGATTTAATACTCGAGTATTCAGATATTTTTCAAATGCTTTCATGTTATACTCCAGCATTGAGTTAAAGCATTAAACTTTTCTTTGAAATTAACATCGTATCACTCGAGCATTAAGTCATTATGCTCGAGCACTACTTTATTTGACAACTTTACTTCTGACACACTTCACCTACGCTCTGCATAAACTTTTTTTATCTGTGTAACGATATTTTGAATGCTAAATGCTCTCATAAATGCAAGAAGCTTGACTTATGGAATAAGGAATATAGAACAAAATCAATCTCATACGTAAAGCTTACAACGTTTATTTGCCACCTTAACATCTTTCATTCAAGCTGCATTAATTACTTTATTAACGGCGAAGCAAATTGGTTAGTGTTGTGAGTAACGGACATTAAATGAGTCTAACGGCTAATTTAATACTCCTGACCTATAAAATATCAAGCGTTCAAGATGGAGAAGGAAGGACGAACACTGTGAATATTCTACGACATTTATTATGCTCTCTGTAAATCATCCAATATACTTTCTATGCTTCAATAATTGCTATCCACTCTTATGAGAGAGTTTATCTAGCCAACATTCATTGTAAATCGGTGATAAACTCAAGGTTGGGGCCTTGAGCAGATTGGGCTAAATTTGATCGGAAAAATAATGTGCGATACTCTGTTTAGTGAAAAGTGTTAGGGGGAGTGAGTTTCCACTGTAAAGACTTGTGAAGCCTCTGGTTATTTCAAATAGTGGATTGAGAAATTTCAGATGAGCTCTGAGGACTGGATATAGGTCAAAATGACCGAACTAGGATAAATCTTTTGTGTCCATTCTCTCTTCCCTTCTCAACTCATTTATTGATATTATTTTAATTCTGTACATTGTGCTTTTAATTTTTAAAAGTGACCAATTCACCCCCCTCTTGGTCAAATTCTACAATAACAAAGAAAAGTTACAGATAGTAAATGCCAGTAAATAAAAATGAAGTAATAAGGCTGATAAGATATGCTGACCATTAAAAAGTGAAGTAATAAGTAAGATTGCCTTAATTTTCCAAAGCAATGGTCAGTTAGCAATGACCAAGAAGCTCTAGTAAAGAGAGAAAGTGGCATGATTTGAGACAGTGATAGAATGGCTCATAATATTAAGCTAGTAGAAATGTGATAAGTCATTAAGTAATTCATGCCAATAAGAGAAGGTAACCATTAAAGTTAAAGTTGGAGATCATATGTTCTTGAGGATATCTCCAATAACGAAGATCGGGTCAATCTAAGAAAGCCCAATTAAAGATATATTCTAAGAATTTAAAAGTTGAAGCAATAGTTATCGTCTGGCCTTCAGTTAAATGTGCCAAGAATTTACTGTTTCCTAGTTAAAAAGTAAGATCCTATAAAAGTGATCTAGCAAGAGATAAGCCAGAGAAAGTTATATAGGAAACAGAAGAAGAAAGATAGAAGTCAAGAGATCAAAAATATTGACTAAGATGTACAAATTTCGAGGACTTAATTTATTTTAAGGGGGAGAAATGTAATATCCACCCTTTTTTCTGTAAACTGAAATAGAGGCTAAACTAATAGTTATGAAATGAATTCAGACTAAGAGATAGTAAGTACAAAAAAAAAATGGATGTTAAGTCACTAGAAAGAGCAAAGTCAGATTAGGCCTAACGAATTAAATTTTGTAGGAACTTCACAGTTAAACGTGCTCGGGCCAAAGTAATGACATAACGGTGACCTCCTGGGAAGGACCCAAATATCATTAAACAGGAGAATCTAAGGGCAATATTGGAATTTAGAAAGAGTAGTAAGAAAGTAAGGGCATTCTGGGAAATAAGAGAAAATGGTTAGGGCATTTTGGTCGTATACCAAAAGTCAAAGTCAAAGGTTAAAGTTGACCCAAATATCAGAAAAATTCACAGATACCCAAAAGATAGAGAAAAGTCTACTGATCACAATGACGAGTCAGTTTTTCCAAATACAACCTAGAATTCTATCTAGGGAATTTTAAAGATTTATTGCCAAAAAAATTATTTGAGGCATCAGGAGGCCCCAAATATCTGGGTTCAACGTACAAAAAATGATATGAAGTTTCTAGAATTTAATAAAATTATTACTTAGAATACGATAAAGACGATTTCTCTAATCAAAATGGAAAAAGATCTGAAAAACCCTGAAAATTGGGTGTTCTTCATAAATTAATTACAGACATTCCGGGATGTATTCTGAGGAAAGGAAAAGTGTTAGAGTATCAGTGTAAATTCTAGAAATTTTTAATGTCCTAAAACCCAGTTACTTATCGGTAAACAATTTTTTGGTATTTTGACAAGTAAGATAACCCTGTAGAAACTTGAGGATTTCCAGGTGTATTTGGGCACAAATATTTCTCACATGAGTAAGTAACATGTGGAGATTAAAATAGGAATAAAACATCTCTAGAAAGCAGAGAAAAGTTTACCAGTATAAAGTTACTTTTATCGGTATGAGTTGTAATCGGATCAAGTAACGGAATGGTAACCAATTTGGTTAGTGTAACCAAAGTCCCAACCAGATTTTTAACTCCATTATGAGCATTAATTGCAGCCAATAAGATTCCAATATTGTCAAGTGTGTTGGTGAATTCTCAACCCTTGGATTGACATCCTTAATTCAAGATGTGATCTTAGCCTTTGATTTTATAATGAAGAGTTTTAATAAGTTAAAAATCCTCCTCTTCCTCTCCATTTTTGCACGGCTTCTTCACCCCTCAAGAGAGCCAAGTTGATACCATTGAAGAACAAGCAAAAAGATAAAAAGCTTCAAGAATTAGATTTTTGATTAAAGCTCTCTTTTTCAAGTTTGAAAGTTAGGGTTCTTGATGGTGAAAGTGAGAAAGAGAGGGATTTAAAGGAAATAATTGGTTACAAAACACTCCTTGCATGATAAGGAGTATATTCATGTATATATTGGTTTGGTTTGGTTGTTGTATGAATTTTTGGAAGCTTGAATTTTAAGGGGAGGTGCTGTCCAAATTTCTATTTTTTATGGAAGAGTTATTTTTAAGTTATATAATGCATGTGAAGCATTTTAGGATCAAGAATATGTCATTATATGTGAAGAAAGTTTGAAAAATACAATTCTTGTTCTTGGGAAAATTTTTTGGCCTGGGGTGTAACAGTGGGAAGGAGTTTGATTTTGATGATTTTGATGTTTCCAATGGCTATAGAATGAAAATTTGTGTAGGGTAAAGGGAGAAATGGATGTGGGAATCATTTTAAATTATAAGAACAAGTTTTGAATTTGTAAAGGTCTTAAAAAGGGCAAGAGAGGTTATAGTGCGTTTTTATTGTTCTCTTTCATTGTATGATGTTTAGGAAGTTGAGAATCCAAAGCACTTATTGAAAAAGTTCATCAAGAAAGCTTTAAAGTTTAAAGAGAGCTAAATGAAAAAGGTAGCATGACTACTAACTCTAAACTATGATTTTAAAACTTATTTGTGAATGGTGCATGATTATGTGATAATTGAAGTTGATGCTATGTGTATAATGTGACTTGATTGCTATGGCCACATGAATGATAATCTATAGATTGAAAATATCACATATAGCATGATCACACATTCACTTTGAAGTTATGTTATGCACATTCACAATGTTTATTAGTTAGTTTTGTTATTGGGATTTTCCAAAATCTCATTATCCCCTAACTAACCATGCTAGGTGCAAGCTCAAGTAAGGGTAAGAGTAAAGTTATTGGTGATTGAAGATGGCATTTATGATGTTCTTGCTTGTGGAATTGGGTTGTTATGAAAGGAACCATATTTTGAAAGATGTTGAAGTTATGTACATATAAACCTCTATAAGAGAAATAGTGAAACATATGTTAATGCATGTATGTTTATATGCAAAGTAGCTAGATAAGCCTAAAGTGAAGTTTGATTATGGTAAAAGTGTAGGGATTAGAACGTATAAGCATCAAAATTTAAAATTTCCTAATCCCAAAATACGGATCTGTTAAAGGCGTTTAGATCAAGCAGATGAAGACATATCTTTTGTATTTCGAGTTCGTCCCTTCCTCTGCATTTGGATCTCTTTAGATTCCATGACCTTCCGCATTCTCGATTTCGATCATAAGGAGACGATGTTTCTTTGATTGCCTCCCTCTATCGGTATCCACATGAACATTCTTCAACAATGGCATCATGCTAGTGCCTTTTCAGTTTCACTCACTCCCTCTAGGGTTTTTGGCTCAGGAACGAATTTGAATTCAGAATGGGATGCCTCTCCTCTTCATGAGCTCCCATATTTATAGAACTCAAAGAGAGCTTCTAGAGTCTTCGATTAATCTTTAATTAATCTTTGGCTTGATTATAGCCTTTACCATTATCCGGTCAAGGGTGACTTTTGACTAGGTCAAAGCTTAATGATTTTCATGCAGGAATCCATGATGATCTCAGGTCAAAGGGCATTTGACACGATTACATATGAGATTAGCTAATGACTTAATCCATGCAGCTTTCTCATAGCGGGTCGGCCCTGCACCTTGTACTCTTACAAGTGCCTATGACTTTGACTTGTATCTCCCTACCTCATCAAAGTCATACTAGTCTTACCTTATCTACACTCTAGCATAGAAAACCAACCAGGGACATTTAAGACAATATTCATAATTCGTATATGGATGTAATTATCATAATAAACATGCAAAACATATGATAATTAAATGGAGAAAATACATTAAAATAAATAATGCTTGAAGTACAATTATTGACTCTAGGGCACAATTTCCAACAAAAAGAGGTTTAACAAAAATTTTAAAAAAGCCAAGTTTTCAAGTAAAGGGTTCCAAAATCCTTAACTCTGCCCAATTTTTTAAATCACGATAAAAATAGCAAACGAACTTCGAATGAGCTAAAATTTCTAGTTAAATAGTTCATATGTTAAGCTTTAAAATGAGTCTAATATCACTGGATTTGGATATTTATACAAATATTTATTATTATCCAAAGATGAGAAATAAATCGGAGAAATGAAAAGTTACCAAATGGATAGTCCATTTTTATGAAATAAACTGTATCAAGTGGGCAGGTTTTGGACCCAGTGAGCATTTTTTCCCCTGTATACCACTTTATAAGCTTCAAATAGAAATTGGAACCACTCAATTTTGATTTTTCTAGAATTAGTTATGATTTTTCAAAGTTGAGCCAGTAATCTGGAAATTAACCAAATGAATAGTAACTTGTTTTTGAAATTTTTCAATTTCACTTCTTTGGTCAATTTGTGTTCTCCAAGGCCCAATAGTAGTTCATTAGTGATCTATTGTGAAGTTTATAGGGGCAAATAAGGGGTGTTACTGTAATATCCATCCTTTTACTGCAAATTAAAATAGAGGCCAAACTTGTAATTATGAGGTGAAATAAGTCTCACAGATAGAAAGTATAGAAAAAGAGATGACGATAGGCTGGAAAACCCAAAGTCAGACCTGGCCTAGCGGCTGAAATTTTATAAGAACTCCACAGTTAAGCAAGCTTACCCTGGAGTAATGGAAGGATGGGTAACCCCCTGGGAAGGACATAAATGTCATTACATGAAAAGACTAGGGGCATAGAAGTCAAGGACAATCTTGGTATTTTGAAAGACTAAAAGTAGGGGTAATTTGGTAAATAAGAGAAAGTGTAAGGGTATTTTGGTCATTTAACATAGTCAAAGTCAAAAAGTCAATAGTTGACCAAAAAATTCACAGATACCCAATAGATAGAGCAGAACTCATTGATCACTGTTGTGGGTCCTGAATCCTTGAGTTGAAACTTAGATTTCTATCTACAAAATTTTAAAGGGCAGAAGGTAGAAAATAATTATTTGAGGTATCAAGAGACACCAATAAGTTGAGTTCAGATCAAAGAAAAATAAAGAGAATTTTATAGTATTTTATAAAATTATTACCCAGTATACGATAAAGGCAAATTTCTAGATTGAAAAGGAAAAAGACCTGAGAACCCTGAAAATATAATTTTCTTTAAAAAGTAATTTCAATCAATCTGGAGGGCAGATAAAGGTCCAGAGTATTAATAAAAATTATAATAATTTTTAATGCCCTAAAAATAAAGCCTTCCGATAGCACTTCTGTTGATTTTGATAGGGTAAATAACCCTGTTGATTTTGGATGAGTTCCAAGGGTATTTCTGGTATAAGAATTTTTCCATATTAATGAGAAAAATATGAAGATTAAATGTGAAGAAAACATCTCCAGAAAAGTAGAGAAAAATATACTGGAATGAAATTACATTTACAGTTAGAGTTGTAACTGGATGAGGTAACCGAATGGTAATCAGTTCAGTTAGAGTAACTAAGCTTCTAGAAACCATTTACTCCCATTTGTTATCACTTTTTGCCAATAAATGAGAAGAGAGCAAGTGTTGTAAAGGTGGTAAAATTCAAGCCCTTGGATTAAACTTGCTTATTAAGCTTAAATCTCAACCATACAAGTTTTGTGAAGGGTTTTATTAAGACAAAAATCTTCTCATCCCCCTTCGTTTGGGGTCATCACTTTCAGCCCAAGGAAGAGAGAAAGAAGACGCCATTCATGGTGTAATATCCATGATTTTTCTGCTAGCTAAATTAAATGATAATCTAGTAGTTAAGAAATGAATTAGAACTCAAAGAAAGATACTACTTAAAGAGAAAAAGGTTATGGGTTGGAAGTCGAAAGTTAGATCTGGTCTAGTGGATGGAATCCCGTAGGAACTTCAAAGTTAAGCTTGCTTGTCCTGATAGTAATGTGAGGATGGGTGACCTTCTGGGAAGAAGCCATATATCAATTAACAAAAAGACCAAGGACATAAAGGTCTTTAAGTACTAAAAGTAAGGGTAAAATGGGAATTTTGGAAAATTAGAGAAAGTAAGAGCAAAATGGTAAATAAAAGAAAAGGGAAGGGCATTTTGGTCATTTGACAAAGTCAAAGTCAAAAGTCAACTGTTGACCAAAATTTGTATATGCCCAATAGACAGAGCTTGACTCATTGATCATAACCGTGAATCACAAATTTTCCAGATTCGGACTGGATTGCTGTCTATATATTTTGAAGGGAAAAAGTGAAAAAATAATTATTTAAGATATCAGGAGCTCTCAAAAATTTGAGACAAAAAATGGAAAAATTCAGTAAATTTTATAGTATTTAATAAAATTATTGCCCAATATACGATTAAGGCGATTTTCCCGAAAATCGTGAAAAGACCCGAAAATCCCCAAAATATAATTTATTTCAAAAATCAATTTTAGAAAATCGAGAGGGAATTTTTGGAAAAGAAAAAGGGCTAGAGAATCAGTGAAAAATGTAGGAAATTTTCAGGGCCCTAAAAGTAGTTTGCCCTCCGATTGCTCGTTTTCAAGGGTTTTGGATATGATAAAATAATCCTATAAAATTTAAGAAAATCAAGGGGTATTTTGGGGATAATAAATTTTCCATATTCAAGAGGAAAATATGGAGATTAAATGAAGAATAAAATATCTCTAGAAAAGTAGAAAAAGATTTACCGGAATAAAGTTATGTTTATCGGTAAAAAGTGTAATCGGTAAAAGTAACCGAATGGGATCCAGTTTGGCTAAACCAACCAGATTTTTACCCATTTAGTTACATCCATTATTGCCACTTTTGAGTAGCCAATGAGAAGAAAGCAAATGTCATGTGTGTGGCATCATTTTCAATCCTTAGATTATACTTAATAAGTAAGGATTAATCTTAGCCCTTAATCTTTTTTAGATGGAATTTTTATAAACCATTTTTCCTTCTCTTCCACCACCATTTGGCCGACTTCTTGAGCTGCAAAAAAAGAGAGAAAGAGACGCCATTTTTCCAAGGAAGAAGAAGAGAAAAGCTCTTGAGAAATCCAAGGTAAGAGGAGAATCTACCTAAAGTTATACATAAATCTCTTCCTTATGCTCTCTTCTACCACTTCCATGGATTAGAATTTTGATTTGGTCTCTCTTTATCAAGTTCATGCTTAGGGTTCTTGAGAGGAAAAGTGAGAAAGAGAGGGATTTAGAGCCATTGATTGGTTGTAAAAGTCTCCTTGTGTTGTAAGGAGCCTTTTGATGTATATATTGTGGTTGGTTGAGCTTGTTTTTGAATTTTGTAAAATTTGGGAAAGATGAACTTTTAGGGGACATGCTGCCCAAATTTTTATTTGATATGGGAGAGTTAA
>JANTPZ010084097.1:0-13697 GCA_025593235.1 Vachellia pachyceras
AGCCTGTATAAAAACGGGCCAAACGGGTTCAGCCCGTTTTTTTATTTTCTTAAAATAAACCTTTTATATTTTTAATAGGAAGATAATGATGTTTCAATAGCTTCAAATATTATTTTAAACTTTATTATTTCATCTTAAATACATACTTACTTTGTATATTGTTGATTATGTATTATGTTTTTGTATTGTAAACATTGTTGATTATATTTTTTTAGAAATGTATTGTATTTTTCTTCCGAAAAATCAAATAGACTTGTAAATTTTATGTAAATTTGTTGTATTATTTTTTTAAAAGAAAATTTCAATAAAATAATAATATAAAATAAAATTTAAAAATAGAAAAAAAAGGCCAAATGGACTGAGCCCGTTTCCCAGCACCCTTGACCTGTGCTATTTGTTATGTGCCTTTGCCAAACAAGCTAAACAAACTTGTAGTGCTTAAATGAAAAACTAAATATATATATATATATAAAAAATATATAATATATATAAATATAAACGGGCGCAACCCTAGGGTGTGCTCGTAGCTCGCATGTTTAAACCCGCCAGGGCTCAAATGGTTTAACACCGTACCGGGCCCAGACGGGTTCACTTAGTTCCAGATCATTTGCTCAGCTTTAATTACTGATGATGCCAACGACACAAAATGCTCCTTTTTGTCAAAAATGAATTGTTTGTTCAAAATGCATTTGTGTTAAAGCGTCCGAACTTAGCAGAAAAATCCTACCAAACTTTCAATAAATCCTAATCATAGATTATGATTATGAGATATTATCTAACACCTTTGCAAAAACAAAAGTGCCATTGGAGGCAATCAGGCAACCATGACTCAAGTGTTCTGAAACATTCTTGAATTCATAGTAATTATAGGCGAACGAGAGAACTGAAAAAGACATATAAAACCTATGACATGTTTGGTATGGTGGAATTGGGAGGTGGAATTGGAAATGAAATTCATTTCCTATGTTTGGTATGGTGGAATTGGGGTGGAATTGAAAATGGAAATGGAATTCAAAATGGGTAGAAATGAATTCCATGATGTAACCTATGGAATTGTTTTTTGGCCCCTCATTTTTTTTATATTTATATCCATTTCCATCGTCATTTCCATCTTCATCTCCATTTTTCATTTCTATCTCTATTTCTATTTCCACCAAATTTAATTCTAACCTACCAAATGAGCCACAGGAAAGAAACCACACAAGATTCGGATGCCAAGATTTTTTTTAACTTATAGTGCTCCAAAAGTCCTGCTTTGACAGTAAGTTATTGGTTGAGATAGAGAGCGGTTTTATTTCATAGAGGAGAGAATACAAGTTTGAATCCTAAAAATCGCATTTATTAAGATAGTTTTAACATTAACTTGATATGATAGAGATTAATTTTAAGTTCCAACTTCAAAGTGATATGAGGAGACTTTGTGTGTGTTTGGGAACTCTGTTAAGAGAAAGGAGTTACAGATTTTAAGATGCTTTTATTTTGACTTGTGTGCACCGTTGGAAAAAATTGTTTTACAAACATGCACTTCAATTTTTTTTTTTTGATACAACATGCACTTCAAATTAAGAAAAAACACTTTTATTTTTTATGGGCTGTTCCGTCATTTCCTATGCTGTTCAAGCCCAGAAAAAGTGTCCCATGCTTTTTGTCCAACCAAGGCAGGCAGTAGAGCTGGTAAAGCGGTCCAGCCCGTCAACTACATCTCTGGTGGTGGGCTGCAGAAATGCAGCCCGCACCGTTTCTGATGGGCTAGCCCGCCAACCCGTCAGAAATTTGTTTTTTTTAAAAATTAAAATATTATATTTTTCCCTTTTTTAAAATTTTTTATCATAAGATTGTACAGTAATATGATTCTTTTTCCATCAATAAATTTTTAATAATGATTTTTTTTTCAAGTTTTCAAAAAATACCAGTATTAATGTTTTGTTATAATTTTAAATACAGTATTATAGGAAGTTGATATAAAAAATAAGATGTTTTATACTATTTTTTAATATATTAGGTATTATTTATCATAAAAATAGAATTTAATATTACTTTTTATCTTTATAAAAAATTATTAAGATAGAAAAAGTAAAAATATATAGGATATAATAATTAAAAAATTAAAAAAATAAAATAAAAACGGCTGAATCAGCCCGCGCCAGAATTTGATAGGCTGGCCGGTTAAACCGCGGGCTCAACAAGCATTACCGGCTTTAGCAGGCAGTAACGCTCTGGGAATAAGCTATCTCGGACTAGGATTGGTGGAGCGCAGCCGCCAAACATACGCTTCCATCTTCTTCACTTTTTTTTTTTTGGTTTGGTGAAGTCTTCTCCTGCTTTACATCTCACATAAACCCTCTTCGTTGCCATTGTCAATCCCCACCCACGAACACATGGCTTTCTCCAAACCCATCTTCTTCAACTTAGCCAAACCTCTTCGTTTCCCACGACCATATTCTTGTGTCTGCCTTCGATTCCTCTCCTTTTCCTCTCCCGAAGAAGCCGCCGCCGAACGGCGCCGTCGCAAGCGCCAGCTACGTATCGAGCCTCCTCTCTCTGCTCTTAATCGCTCTCAGCCTCAACAAGCCAAGCCTCAATCCAAATCTCCACCTTATTACCTGAACCCTAACAATCCTAAGCTACCTGAGCATGTTTCTGCGCTCACTGGTAATCGCCTCAACCTCCACAATCGCATCCTCACACTTATTCGCGAAAACGACCTCGAAGAAGCTTCTCTATACACTCGCCACTCCATTTACTCTAATTGCCGGCCCACCATTTTCACCATCAATGCCGTGCTCACTGCTCTTCTTCGACAGTCTAAATACTCTGATCTTCTGTCCCTCCATCGGTTCATCACCCAAGCTGGTGTTGTTCCCAATATCATAACTCACAATCTCATTTTTCTGACGTATCTTGATTGCCGAAAGCCAGATACGGCTTTGGAGCATTACAAGCAATTTATCAATGACGCCCCCATGAACCCATCTCCTACTACGTATCGGATTCTGATCAAAGGCTTGGTGGATAACAATAAGCTGGACCGAGCTATGGAGATTAAAGAGGAAATGGATTCGAGAGGATTTGCGCCGGACCCAATTGTGTATCACTATTTGATGTTGGGTCATGCCAGGAATTCGGACCCTGATGGTGTGTTTAAGCTTTATGAAGATTTGAAAGGAAGATTGGGAGGGGTTTTAAAAGATGGGATTGTGTATGGGAGCTTGATGAAGGGTTATTTTCTGAGGGAAATGGATAAGGAGGCTATGGAATGTTATGAGGAGGCTGTTGGAGAGAATTCCAAGGTGAAGATGAGTGCTGTGGCATATAATTCGGTTTTGGATGCATTGAACAAGAACGGCAAGTTTGATGAAGCCTTGAAGCTGTTTGATAGGATTACAAGGGAGCACAATCCTCCAAAGCGGCTGGCAGTTAATTTGGGAAGCTTCAATGTGATGGTTGATGGGTATTGTGCACAAGAAAGATTCAACGAGGCAATAGAAGTATTCAGGAAAATGGGTGAATATAGGTGCAGCCCAGACACATTGTCATTCAATAATTTGATTGAACAATTATGTAATAATGGAATGCTTGTGGAAGCTGAGGAGATTTACGGAGAAATGGAGGGCAAGGGGGTGAACCCAGATGAGTACACTTATGGCTTATTGATGGATACTTGCTTCAAAGAGGATAGGCCTGACGATGCAGCTGCATATTTCAGAAAAATGGTTGAAACTGGGCTGAGACCGAACCTGGCTGTTTACAATAGGTTGGTTGATGGCTTGGTTAAAGTTGGAAAGATTGATGAGGCGAAGTCTTTCTTTGACCTAATGGTCAAGAAACTCAAAATGGATGTTTCAAGTTATCAGTTTATGATGAAAGTGCTCAGCGATGCAGGAAGGTTGGATGAGGTTCTTGGCATAGTTGATACCTTGTTGGATGACAATGGAATTGATTTTGATGAGGATTTCCAGGAGTTTGTTAAAGCAGAGTTGAGAAAAGAAGGGAGAGAGGAGGAGTTAACCAAGCTGATGGAGGAGAAGGAAAGGAAGAAGGCTGAAGCAAAGGCTAAGGAGGCTGAGGCAGCTGAAGCTGCAAAAAGAAGTGCAAGAGCTGCAGTGGCTTCTTTGCTCCCATCAAAGTTGTTTGGTAATAAGGAAACAGATTCAGAATCTCAACCTGAAGGTGACGTTCAAGCTTCTAAGGAAAAGAGCATTGCTGGGACTGGTACTGAATCTGAGTCTGTAGGCACAAGCAGCTGAAGCTGAGAATTCGGGTGATGCAGAGGATAAAAGTGATCCGGAAGGCGCTCAGGTATCGGCTTGAGCGAACAACTTAAACACTTGGATATGGTAAAAAAAAAAAAAAAAAATTAATGTCTCTCTTGTTGAATGAAACTACATTGTTGAAATGGTAAATTTGAATGTTCGATTAAAACTAGGTTTATGTGTTGGTCAATGATACAAGTAAGATATGATATTGGGAATGAAAAGGAGGAATTTGATTGTTTGGTTAGAATTAATTTTTGTACTTTCATTATAATAATGAGTGCGCTATGCTGCATTGGGGACTATCATTTTTGGATCTACCAAGCCGAAAATGCCTTTAGAGAATTTGGAATCATTAGTTGGATTGGATTTATTTATTATAGAAATTTGATTGCTTAATACGTAAGATAATTTTCTTTTAAGAAAATGATTTTAAGAATTTTTGTCATTGCCGAAGCCATTGTTCAAGGTCAAGGAGACTCAACTCTCATGAGTTAAAAATTTCACTGGTTAGTTCTTTAGGTTTGTTCTCTCCCGTATTGATTGAGCTCTATCTAATATTCTAATAATTTCTTCATGATCCTTCTCTAATAATTATGTTGATAATCTATTCTATTGTTGCCCTCGGTAAAATGAGTACCATTCTCCCTTTCTTCATTTACATGCACCAAGCTGAATGTCATTTCATACTCCTCTGTTTCTTCATTTCCAGGTTTTGTTTTGTTCCTTGTGTAATTTTTTTCTTTATTTTCAAAGCTCCAAATTTATTCCCCTACTGATCTAGCTCATTAGATGAGCATATTCAATTATAAAAAGATGTGAGTATAGCTGACGTGATGATACACGGCCACTTTTTACTCATTTCCTTTATTCTCTTGTTACCCATAACCATTCCAATCAACAGTAGTATGTTCATTATGCGTCTTCCATCGCTGTTTTCAGATTCATTAATTTCTTTTTACTCATTAATTGCTAAATAAGTCACAGCCTTCATGCTATGCATTGCCAAAGTCCCACTCTTTGCAATGTGATATGTTCAAGCTTGGCAGCTGAAATGACGCGTTCTTGAAGGTATTATGGTTATCATGCTATACTGCTAAGAGTTCCATTTTCACTGGTTTAGGTAGACTTTGCTCTAAATGACTCAATGAAATAAACAGCAAGGATCACACTCCTGATCCCCATCTGGTGTTCGAGAGACCAGAACTCTCCTAACTCAACTAATGGCATTAAAAAAAATCCACCGCCCAATCAAAACTTATAGTACCTAATATATAAGCGCAACAGTCAAAAGTCAAAAGGTGTCTGCTGACTTGAGGCTGCTTCTTGGGCCGCCCTACCGACCTTAAACTTCTTTATTTTGTCCCTCAAACTTTCCTTTTATGGGTATGATATGTTGTGGTTACAACACTCCCATAGTTAAGGTGGTGGATGTTCAATGTTGCTAAAGAATTTATCCATATTTCTTGCATTTCTACCAATCCTAACAACCTGATTCAAGTGTTTCTCTTTGAGAAAGTTTTGAACTAGCATTTCAATTCCTATTTACCAAATTCTGTGTTCCCTCGACGTCGTTGTCCCCATAAGGTGATCCAGACTTAGCTCTCTGCCAATCAAGTTCAGTATTGGCACATTTATCTAATACACAACATCCTTTAAGTCCTTGTACCAGCATGAGTGAAATCCTTTATGTTCAATTTAAATGCATGCCAATGCTAATAAGATTGATCCAATTGGTAAGGAATTTGTTCATTGCCTACAAGGTTGTGAGTGTAAATTCCATTGCTTATGTGAGGATAAGCTATTTTGGAGTTTTTATCATATTGTGTAATTTTGCTTTCCTCTAGCAAACCTAGATGTTGTCCTTCGCTTCTTATCCAATTTAAAGCTTTAGAAGCTTGGAAAACTCCATGACTGATGTATTTTTGGTGTGATGTGTAATGTGATTTCTTTTTTCAATTTTTAATTATGGTTTGTAATATATTACTGTCAAGATTAAGGCTTCTTTTGGTTGGGGGAAGGGGATGGAAGAGAAGGGAAAATGATCCCCTCCCCCATTTGGTATGAAAAATTGGAAGGGAAGGGAGCCAAAATCTGCCTCCCCAATCCCTTCACTCCCCTTATTTTGGATCCCTTAAAAATTGGGTTTTTAGGAAGGATCCAAAATATACTGACTGATTTACCCTCAAAGATTTTATAATATTCCATGGATACCCTCTGCACTCTCCTCTCGTGTACTATGTCCAGCAGAAGTGAATCTCAACGATGGCTCGTGATTTGAGCTCGACTTGGAATGAGATGAATGTAAATCCCACCATCCCCCCACCGCGGCCAGCACCAACAGATAAAGCACCCGAGGAAACAAAGTCTGAGGCAGCTGCGCCACCGGGACCGGCACCAGAGGAAGCCAAGTCTGATGCAACATGAGCACCAAAGGAAGCAGAGGCAAAGCCACCATCTGAAACAGTAGCAACAGAGCCAGAGAAGGTCGAAAAATCAGAGGCGGCAGAAAGAACTCAGAGCCGTTGATGCGTAATGATCCTGCATCTCCTTCCCATTTCACCTGCACACACACATCAACTTGTTACCCAAGTCATGGTCTTTACCATGTAACAATCGAGGTGGATTTTGGTGGAAGAGTAATTCAGATATACCTGAATGTCATGGCCTCTGTTCTTGAGCGTAGCTTTCTGAGGCTTGTGTTTTTTAAGGAGGCCAAACTTTGGGACAAGTCTCACTCTGCGGGTGGATAGATCAATAGGAGACTGGGAATCACTGTGCTTACAAGTAGCCCATTCCTTTTTAATCCCCCCAGTGTTGAGATCCCTTCTCGCTTCCTTCTCATACTCTGCACAACACAGATCAAAACACAATGCAATAATACACTTCATCACAAATCAGAGGATCTGAACGGGGAAATGTATATATATCATGCATGCCAACTTCCTGAGCTCTAGTCAATGTTGAATGAAGCGAAATGATGAGTTTGTTTTGATAAATTATGTAATTTAAAATGAGATGTAAATTAATTTGTTTAGCATATAAGTAAAAAAAATGAACTAACATGGTGATAAATTAATCATTACTTTCCATTCTTTTCACTTTTGAATCAAACACAAAATTCATTCATTCTCTTCCCGTCTAGCAAACAAGCCAACATTAAATCGTTCCATCCCTTGCCTTTCTCTCTTACTCACCCTTCCAAAAAAATCAAACCAAACATAACTTAAGGTGTAGTGAGGCCTATAAATTATATTGAGTGCCTATTTTTTTTTTTAGTTGAAAATTGAGTGCCTATTTTGTTCTCAGGTAACGTCTTTTTTCCCCCTTCATTTGAAAGCTTACTTTGGTTGCATTTAATTTTCTAAGTTGAAGGTTTTGGAACTATAATATGTGAATCGAATAAATTGTTCAGTGGTGGATAACTTAATTTGAATGTTTGAATTTTGTATGTTATCTAATAATTCAATTTATCTTGCTAATTAGATTTTTATTTTCATTTGCTATGCATGAAAAAGTAGTGTGCACACTGTGTCTAAATGCCTTTTTTTTTTTCAAAAAAATAAATATAATAACAAATAGCTCAAAATCATGGTCGATTATTATTTACAAGAGATGAGCGTGCTGTAGGCTTATATTTTAAATAAATTTACTTTCTCCAGGCAATCAAAACTTATAACAATGGTAAAAATTGTTCTCCATCATATTTTATCATAAGAATCAATAGATCAATACACAGCATAAAATCTTAAACAATATATAATTCATATGACCTACTTAATGCGACTCTTTTCAAACAGTCAAAATCCCTGAAACTCACATTCTATTATTTTCTTTTATTCTTTACAAAAAAATTACTATTTAATTTTTGCATATTTATATAGATTATTTATTTGTTTAATTAATAGTAGCCTTCTACACAAGAGGTGCCATATTCAGTTATTCACACATTTCTTTTTAATACATGAAGTTAAAAGAATGCTAAAAAATCAAAGGCTTTGTGTAACCTAGTAGTATGTTATCTCCTAGATAGAAGGTCACATTTTCGATTCCATCACTGTAGTCTCAGACGGTTGGTATCTACCCTTTCAAATAAAATACAAAAAAGTTTTTTCAGTGATTAACCTATTAATTATCCTTGATTTGAGTTTAAAGGAGATAATTCTGCAGTGTTTACATCAAGTGGGGAAAAAATTTGACCAAAAAGAACGTCTGAGTACATTTCTCTGACCATGAAATTGTGAATAGATCTTGAGAGGTTGCAAGCCAATCAACACATCAATTTCTCCTAATGCATGGTGAAATTATCCATATTGTTACTCATTTCTCCTAATTTTATCAATTTCTGAAGCATTTCTCCAGTGGCTCGCCATAAACTATGTAATTTCCAATGTGTCCGTCAATATTGCTATCAAACTTACAGAATGAAAAAGAACAGTCTGCATATTGTTATCAATATTTTTTGAACAGATTCAAGAGTTTCCCGTGCAATCAATTGAAAAATGTAATTAAAATTTAACTGCAGAAATTCAAAATCTGGCCACAAAATCTGGAAATTAAATTATTATGAAGTTAATATGAAAACAGTAATGCTTGAACTTAATAAAAGCAAAAACCAGGAAGAGCTAGTTGCACAAAATTTCCCAGATTTACCTGTTCCATCAACACTCATCACTATTCTATACACACTCACTGTTATATCCACAGACAGCCGCACTATAGCTATTAGCAAAAATGTAGAGGACACAAAAAACACAATTATGCCCTTGTTCTCCAAAAACCTCTGATTCTTCTGCACCTTTTCAACCTCAGCCCTGAATTTTTAAAGAACGGATGATGAATTATTTCCACTTATCATACAGTAATAGCATCGAGAGTCCAAGATCATATGATATTTACAATGTAAAGTACAGACGAATTATTTTGAAGAAAAATTATAAACATATTAATTAATTAACTTCTTTAATTTAAAAAAACAACCAGCTCTTAAATTAAAGACTAAACGTTGTAATATTTAATACAAATATATTGTAAATTGTGTGTGAGTATGTGCGCACGCGTGAAAAGAATTTATGCCATCCAGGCTCAAATCAACATGACATATTATATATATATATATATATATATATGATTCTCTAGTAATATCATAATTGCACGACTTCTGCAAACAATTATGTGCATTTTCAATTAAATTATATAGTTGTCATGAAGTTCCAGAAAAATTATATACTTGCTACTATGTTTTAATTAACAAAATTCATATCATATCCCAAAAAAAATCAAAGATATAAGGAATTACTCCTAAGTTTGATCCACATCTACAGGAAAGTGGAAAATTGCTAGCGAGCAAGGAAAAGAGAGGAACGTGCGCGGGATCACCGAATTGCAGTGGCAGTTCTGGTGGAAACTTCAGAATACCAAAATCATGTAAACTAAGCGCGTAACACAGCTGGCTAGTATAATTATGAGCGCCTAACACAGCTGGCTGGCTACCGCATTATTCTAACAGTTTTCATAGGTCAACATTCTATCACATCAACCGAAAAAAAGGATTGGTAATAAAGTAACTCCCAGAACAAAATTAGCAGTGAGCAGAGCCCTGCCCATAGAATTTCTTCATTTCTTTTCTTTTTTTTTTTTGCCTCCAACAATATTTCTTTAACTTTTTCTTGTCATCTCAATAAAAGCCTATAAGGGATATATTAAGAGCTGGGAAGATGGGAAAGAGTAGAAGGATCGAGGTATGGGGATAAAGGTAATTAATCTATACGTATATTTTGGGGGTACTACACTACTACTTCGATGGTAATATTTGTACGACACCCTTAAACTGAAGCATTCAAAAAATGATTGCAAACACTCACCTCAGAACTGCATTGTCCTTGACAAGATGATCCAACTGCATAGAAAACTGGGACTTCCATCGTTGCAGATCACTGGCTTCCTTGGTCTGCAAGAGCAACAAATTAGGCCCAAAATGAATATAATTTGAACAGTAATTTTCTATTGTATGAATTATGGAATAGTTATCTAGGATGAGTTTAACATACTATAACATCCTGTTGGTCAAGCAGACTTCTAATGTCTTCTTTGATCTTCTGTAATAGTTTGTGCTTTTCCCCGATGTCTTTGCCGTACTCTTTGAAGATATTGGCATATCTAGAATTTAATTCCCCCAAGTACCGCTCCAAAACAGACAAATTTAAATCTAGAGAACGGACTTTCTGCATCAGAATCTTGAGAACAGTATCTCCAGGCATCCTGCCTTGTTGGCGTATTTCTTCAACTGGATCAGGCACATTGCTATTTACAGCTTCATTGTTCACAGAAGAGATTTCTGTATCAGGTTCAGAACTCATCCCTTTGAATGAATTTTGCTGTGCACCTTCGCCCTCAGCAGGATTTGGATGAAGTGATGGTGATCTCTTTTCACCATTTGCCTCCGCAGATGCAAATGGACTATCTTGCTTATATATTAAATCCTCCAGCATCCTCTCAACAGCATCCACACCATAAACTTCTATTACGCTGAGCGTGCAGTAAAATTCTGAACCATAATGGCTTAGAAGATTTAACTTGAGATATCTCACCCATTTTGGCTCAGAAAGAACAAAAGTCTGAGTATGCTTCACATTTGATGCAGTAAAATTCCCAAGTTTAACCCAAGCATCAGCTGGATAGACCAAACTGGCATGGAGCTCAAACTCTTTTAAATTCGAAGAATGGTGCTCAAAATTGGCGATTTTAATTGTATCTACTAAGGTTTCTTCTGAAAGCTCTATAATGACAAATTTTTCTTCTGCAGAACATGGATTTCGAAGATATTTGTCTTTGTCCGTCACTAAAATATTAGACGCTCCTTTGGATTCTTTGTTAGAAGCCAAAACTTTTGCCCCCTTAGATGCTGATGCATAATTGTATTCTGCACCATCAGGCTCAACTCTATGTATCACATTTACAGCCGGACCTGTACCAGATGTGATTTTAGAACTAAATGCCTTGCTTTTAAATTCATCAAGACCAAGAGGAACAGCCTGAGATAGGTGATCAGCTTTTGACAAATTATTTTCTTGTTTTTCAGAGATATCAACTCCAAGTTGGTCTGTGGCAGGAGATGCAAACTTTTCTTTCTCATGAGATGAAGCACTATTGTTGCTATCACCAGTGGGGAGTGAATCGTTACTAGAGGCATCAGTCTCAATGCCACTCAAGCAGATGGCATCAAAAGGATGGTAAGCATCTGTTTCTTTAATCAAATATTCAATTAAAGACTTAGACTTTTCATCATTTTTGTGGTTTTCTTCCCTACAATTTGATTCCCCAGCAGGAATTTCTTCAGGTCCATCTACATCCAAAGATGATAAATTGACTGGTAAGAATAAGTTCAATCATGAAGCAGGAAATTTCTCCAATACAAGTTTACACACATCAAGATGGAATTACAAGGAAAAGCATATAACAGTTAATATCTATATGTTATGGCATTAAATACACGCCTCAAAGATATAAAATCTCCAGGGAGTACATCAAAAATAAAGAAAAGAATGGGATAGCCTTGATGTTACTCAGTCTTCATTTACAGATCACGAGATCTATTTAAAGTTTAACAGCATCATGCATTCTACACTAACCACAAAAGCCCTCGGACATGTTCTCTCACGATCATATTAGGCGGCAACAAGCTAAGCTAGAACACTAAGGAATATTTCATCGTGTATCTTTCAAAGTTAATATAAATGACCGACACAAAAATTCTCATATGATCAGTACATGAAACACAAGAGTACCAGGACATTTAACTTCATATAAATTACTGACACAATTATGAACATCAAAGCAAAGAAATCGGCAAAATTCAAAATTCACAATGATAACCTATGAGGACAAGTGTGCCAAGAAAAGGATTATAAGTCACAACAGTGTTCAGTGGTAAAATTAAACGCAAAAGAGAAAAGCAAAGGTACCTCTGAAACCATGACCATGACTGAACCATAAGCTGAAGAGGAATACTAGCCCCCATAGAATAAAAACCAAGGATAGCGAAACATTATACAAATGGTTTCTAGCTCTTCTGTGCAGAAGAGCTTTACGTGATCTCTGCATTGTACATCAATCTAATCCATTGCCAACATCCAACAAGCAATTTCAAGAGAAATTCCCTGCAATCAACCACGGAAATCTTCTCTAATTCAGTGCTATCAAATAAATATGAAGGGTACATTTAACTTCTCAATTGAGTAAAGTGCAGCTGATAAAATAATACTCTTGAAACTCTAAATGTCATCACGAAAGTGCCAGGCTGTATTTGTATAAATATATTTTTTTGCTAACAAAATACGGTAAAATACAGTTGTTCCACCTATGGAAGAAGCAAAATTTGATTGTAAGCGAAGCTCCAATGCCCAGCCACTTTCCAATTCGAGGAGATATATTTTCAATCACAAATCGATCTTAGTATTTAAGTTAAAGCATGCCCTTAAAATTAAATCATCCACTGTGTCACCAAACACGACGGTGAAAAGACCGTATCTATTAGATTAAAGGAGAGGCCACAACACATCCATCAATTATCCTAATCTAAAATAAGAACCAAAAAGAAAAAAAACGGTCAATCTTCAGATCAGATCAACAAAATATCAGTAATAAATACAGTAAATCCCTCCCCTTTCTTCAACCCCAACGGTCATCGAACCAAGATACAATTCAAAACAGAAAAGATGGCATCTGGGATCTGAGAAGAGACAGCAAGCAGAGAGAGAGAGTGGAAAAAAAGGGGAAGCAAGAAAATTCAAATTCAAATAACCCATAAAAAACGCGAAAAAAACAAGTCAAATGAAATTAGAGGAAATAAGGACTAATGACCTGGATATCTGGAATCAGCGAATCAGGCTCCTCGGCAGGGGTGCAGAGGGGAATTGGAGTTGACGATCTCAATGGTGGAATCTTCGAGATGAGTGAAAGAAGCGAAAAGAAGAAGCAACAAAGCGCGTCGAAATGGCGTAGTTTAAGGAACTGGTCCGCGTAGCGAACCTTTCAGTCTCTGTATTCTTGTGCTTGTCGCCTTCTTTTGCAACGGCCACACCTGCTTTCTCAGTCCCAATTGAATTTATCTTCCATGGTTCCAGCTATATATTCTCACTCCTAATTTTTAAAATTTCTTTAATCTCAATCTGTCTTGGATTATTTTTTTTGAAAGAATTCTGGTACAATATCATTGAAATCGAATAAGGGCTTGTGTGGAACTCATTCTGAAACCTAGATTTAGTTTTAAAATGTAGGTTTTATCCAAATATAAATTTTTTTTAAAAGTTATTTTGGTTATAAAATCTCATTTTGAAACATATGTTTTCTCTTTCCTACCTTTTTCTCTTTCATCTTTCCTACTTTTTTTCATTCGTTCTCTTTCCTCTTTCCTACTTTTTCTTTCTTTCTCTTCCATCTTTC
>JANTPZ010084098.1:0-15302 GCA_025593235.1 Vachellia pachyceras
ATCTCTGAAAAGAAAACAAGAAAACATGAGCTGAAAAAATTACCACACAGACAGCATTTAGAGGTCTGCTCCAAAATTCATATAAATAATATTCAGGCATAGGAACAGGTATAAATCATAATAGTTCAGAGGTCACTGAGATCCATGCATAAACCCCAAACAATCAATTCAGGCATAAGAGAGATAGACCTTCTGTATGAGGCACCTCAGTTCTCACAATACAGAGGTACATTGACTGGTAATAAACTCCACAATGTGGAGTTGAAGTTGCTGCATCCATTGCTTTAACACAACGTCAAAGTAGGACAACTCAAAAACCAAGGAAGTATATGGAAATAACAGAACTGTAGGACAACTATACCTTTGCAGTTGCCCAAAATTGAGCAAAATCAGCTACCCGCAGATTGCGGTCATCCACTAAGACGAGGCACAAAAACCACCAAGAAAAGGATCAATTGCCGAACAAAACTGCATCTGTAGTTAGTGAAAAGAATGCAGTGCATGGGCACTGCATCACCATTTTATCTAAAACGAAACTACATCATTGGACTTGTTAAACTCTGTAACAAGCCAGCATAGAACCCTCAGCCATTTTATCTGACTTGCGCAGTTAAGAATTCACAATTAACCTATTAAGCTTTTCCTTTTTATATGTTACTTTAGTTTCCTGGATAAAGTAATAGGTAGATTTAAATAAATGCATCAGCCAATAACGAAAAGGTCAATGAATACGTGAAATACTATAAAGAAGAAATAAAAAAAGAACAAAGTCGTCAAAGGAGCAAAGAAATCGCAACATACTGCAACATTTTCATCCTGATCAAAACAATGACCTCAAACGATAATGATATTCTCAACAGTGGAAGCAAACTGATTTAGCTATAGTTGTTTTTTTTAATGCATACCAATTATAAAAGTGAAAGCTCCTTCCTCAACATTTTTCTTGAATGTCTTCAACATGCTTGAGCGGTAAGCCTGCCACAGACAAAACAAGTTAATCTGGAATTTAACTTTATGCAATAGTCAACTGGTGATATCCAAGAACTAAAAATATCAAACTCGTAATACAGCAACTTTCCTTTTATCTCCTGCACAATCATCCTAAATCAAAACCACTCTCAGTACCCATAGATTACTGAAATTCTAATTCGCAATGCACCCCTAAAATAGTAAGTGATCCCCAGAAACCCTGAAGTCAATATAGTCATTTTTAGTAACTCAAGCCTTACATCAATCAAATCCTTTTAAAAGGGTATAAGGTAGACAAAAAACTGGCAAGCTCCATCCTCCAATGCTTTCTCTCAACTTGCTGATTCTTTCCACAAATATAACTGATTTCTCCAAAGGTAAATTGAACCTGACTAACATACTATGGACTTCATAAACTATAAGCGGATAACCACTAGCATTTCCTTGTTGAAATTAAAAATGACACCAATAATGAGCCTAAAACACTTGGTCAAACACGATTCTCAAACTCAAACAGTTTGGCAAATACTGGAACGGCTATAATTACCTCCTCCATTTCAGGTTCATAACAATACTCGATGACCTTCTTCATTACAGGCTTCTTGCATCTGCCTGAACTTGAAGATTTTGAAGCATCATTATCATCAACCTTTTTAAAAAGATGAACTCGTCATTAATTTAACCACTAGAAGGCCTTTAAAAACAAATTAAAACCACAAACAGATAAGAATGTTTTTTTTTTGGCCAAGATAAGAATGTGTCATAACAGTACTTATCCAAAATCAGAAGGAAGGGTGATAGTGTTAATAAACCTTTTCAACTTCAGTCATAAAATAATCATCCATAGAATGAATTCGTGGAGCATCACCACCATTTTCAACCTCAAGATCACGCAACATCTTCGCCAAATAACTTTTTCCGCTGCCTGAAAGGGAAACAATGCATCCAGTAAAGTTTCCAACATAAGAAAGCAATCGTTAACAAACAAGGAAGCCAAGTACTCATCCATACAAAGTGCAACCAAACCAGAAATAATCAAAACTGTTTATAGTCCAACAAAATACAATATCAGGTTCCTACAATATAAACAACATAAATGTCTTGAAATTAGTAACACTTTTCACCTTAAAAAAAAAATGAAACCATCATTATTGATTACTATGACCATATCTTACTACCAAAGTAAATATAAACATTATCATGCTACATGTTTTCAAGAAATTCCCAGACAAAAACAGCAAATGAATACACAACAAATGATACAAAAGCAAAACTAACCAGGAAGACCTCGAAGAATTATCACAATGTGATCAGGCCGAGTGGTTCGATGTGGGTGCTTAAATAAGTGGGACGCGTTGATAAACTTGGGTTTATTGTCAGATAATTGCTTTAGTGAAAAGGGTTTGGCATCTCCCAAAAACTGCTTAGAAGGCTCCTGCACAAAATTCACAAGAAAAATAAATGCTCGATAGACAAGTGCGTCCAGAGTCAATATTCTAACAGCAAGCTAACAAGAATACCTCTAAAGGAAAACCGGTAGAAGATTGTGCAAGAGAATTGTTGTGAAAGTTGGATTGAGGCAAAGAGTGAGCTTCAGAAATTTTGGGATATGGTGAAGAAGCCACAGCTGAGGAACCGACAGAAACAGGGAAAAGAGAAGCAGGTGCCTTAGGTTGGTTCATTTGTGGCTCCAACGGAAGAGGAGGTGGTGGGGAAGAAGGAAGAGGAGGTTGACCATGAAAGAACCTTGAAGCCTCCATTGGACTCCCTTTCTCAGAAAAATTGCTACTATCAGGAGCGTAAGAATAGCGATCGTAGAAACTTCTTCCATTCAAATTAGATGTACCACGTTGAGACACTCCTGACATATCTTGTCGTCCAACATGTGTTTGCCTTACTTGAACAGGTTTCTGTGTTCCATAAGATTGCGGCAGCAATTTGTTAAGATCGCAATTAACAATCTGCTCAGGGTAAGGTGCAACAGTCCCCTGCCAACCATCCCTAAGAGAGTAACCAGGTCCATGTGCTACCCCAGCATCATTAGCCTGAGGCCAAGACATATGCTGCTGAGAAGTTTTGAGTTGAAAAAATCCACCATTCTGAAAATGTGGAACCACATCTTTCTCATCCCTGCGAAACTCCCCTTGATTTACGTCCGAATGAAATCCGTTCTGGTTAAGTCTCCCAGGTCCTGCCAAACTCTGCTCTTCAGGCGGTTTACTGAGAGCAACCCCATGATCACGAATTAACTTCAATCTTCGCTCATCCTCCGACAAGTTTCTAGAAGGGTTTTTATCAAAATCATTTGAGAAAATGGCAGAACCAGAACTGTCATCTCCCACCCTCGGCCTCTTGAAATTCCTATCACCCTCACCGACGTAATCGTTGGGAGCGCCATGTTCATACAGTGGCGGCCTAAAGCTGTCCCTGGGGTATTGGAAGGGCGGTTGCCCAATCAAAGGTTGATCCCAATTAGGGTTTCTTTGCCAGAAACTGGGATCAGCGAACCCATCATTACGGTTCGCAACATAGGACCCGTAGACTCCGGGAGGTCCTGGATAGTCTGATCTTTGAAAGGAGGGATCGCCTTCGAATGGAAATCTAGAAGGTGGATAATATGGGAGGGGTGGAGGACAAAAAGGTAAGTGAGGAGTTGAGCAGACAGGGCAAACATTTCCTTGGATAGGTCTAGAACGCCATTGGTGAGCCATTGTGGAGAAGTTGTTGAATCTATCTAAGGTTTATTTTGGGAATTGGGCAGGTGGAGAAGCTTGTTGAGGCTTTAAGTGAGGAGTTTGAAAGCTAAGAACAGGACCAGCGAAGAGAACACAGATGACTGAGATGAGCGGTGAATTTTCATCTGAAAAAAATCGTAAAAAAGTCTGAATATGAAGTGCACCGAGCTAGGCTCCTACTTAACCAGGGTATATCCCACAAAAATATATATGGTTTTTTGAAAAATAACTTGTATGCCCTATATAATTTTGCTCTTATTTATTATAAATTTTTAAAATTGCAATTACAGTGTGAAATTGAATATATAATTGGTTGGTTGGATATGCAGTAAGAGGTATTAAATTATTTTCACTCAATTCAACCCTCACTAATAACAAACATAATCTTTGATAGTGAACAAGAGTTCAAGGATCAATAAAAAAGGATTCTTATGAAAACATGTGAAATTAATATAATTTTAGCATGAACATGTGACCTCGCACATGATAAAGTAATAAACACATGAAAAGCCATTAGATATTGGACACGAACTTAAATAGAGTAGAAGGGTCCTCATGTGCATTAGGTCCAAACGCCAATTCAAACCAGTATTGCGTGTGTTTGGGAATTCCGTTGGGAGAATGGATTTTACAGATTCCGAGGCATTTTATGGATTTCGAGATGGTTTTACGGATTTCAAGATGGTTTTTATGGATTTCAAGATGATTTTTACAGATTTCAAGATGTTTTTGTCTCGGCTTGCGTGCACCGTTTTGGCAACGATGTTGCCAAACAAGCACATTGAGAGTATGTATTGATATTGGGTTTGTTTGGCAAAAAGGTAAGTAAGGCCAAAAGCACGTTTAACAGTGTTTTTCTGCAAAATGAGATAATCCCCTTCACATATTTATCTCGGCTTACGTAAAAGTACTCCTCTACCACATTCCCAAACGAGCTGGCTTCATGGTTTATCAGTCTGAGACAACAGGTCACAGGATTGCCAACCTCGAATTCTTTCTCTGGCCTTGAAGCATTTGAATTGTACTTTACGCCTAAAATTAGAAAACCAAAGCATACTATTTATAAGATATAAATAATACTTACATAAAGTTTAATGATACATGATGATTTTAGTGATATCTTGAAGATAAACGAAAAAAAAATGAGCAGCAAAGTTCATTTCTAATAAATATGCATGGAACTAGCTTCATCCAATAATTTGTCCGCCACTTCAGCAAGCGTGCAACAAAATTTGGCTTCATCTGTCAAAGAACTAACAATGTCATCTGCTAATCTCAGCTCCTCATGGAACTCTGGATGCATCTCCAATGAAGCAAAATTCACATCAAACACCAAACCAAGACATTTCCCAATGACTTCAAGTTCAGGAACCCAATCGTCCGCCTTCAGACCCAATGTTGCCAAGGCATTTGGACACGGCTCCACTTTTGGAAACCTCTGATATTTCTTCAACCACTTTGTTAAATACCGAATCAAGCTCATCATCTCTTTGCCATTCAACTTGCTAAATGAGAGAGACAACACATCTCTGTTGATGTTAGAAGATGCAAACAAATAATGCAGGCAACGCTAAGATCTAGACAACCCATCATGTGCCAGCATAACCAAACCAGCAGCCTCCTTAGCCAAAAGGAAATTCCTTCCCTTGCGATCCTTTGCTTTCTCCAGAGCCAACGGAGCTTGGCTCTCCCATTCTTTTCTCACAGTTTCCATGCTGTCAAAGGCATCTTTTGGTGGAGTAAGAAAATATCTCAGAATGAGGAGCATTTCAGATGATCCAAGCTCCAATCCATGCCTCATACACAAGCAGGGCAAATAGGACCTCCTCTTCTCCACTAGTCTAGAAACCAAGTTTGAATAGCTACACCATTCAATAATACCATTAACAATCAAAGTCTCAACTAGTTCCCATATCTCCAAAGAAACACGCCCTTTCAACATCAGGCCTGCTACGTTTTTACCAATTAAAAAAATGAAGTTTCTCAAT
Organism: Vachellia pachyceras; assembly: GCA_025593235.1. Classification (NCBI taxonomy): domain Eukaryota; kingdom Viridiplantae; phylum Streptophyta; class Magnoliopsida; order Fabales; family Fabaceae; genus Vachellia; species Vachellia pachyceras. The sequence continues at coordinate 5,693 of JANTPZ010084098.1, forward strand.
CAAGATCTTTGTATAATCGGAAATGGACGAATCAGTTTGACTGTTGAAGCGTTCTTAATGACTTCCAGCATTAACATAATGACCAGTTTGGGAATATGATGGAGAAGTGTTTTTATGCAGTCAAGGTAAATAAATGAAAAGGATTATCTCATTTTGTAAAAAAACAATGTTGAACAGGATTTAGAAAGTTCAGAAGCGTTAACAAATAGGGCCATTATAGGAGAGAGGCTTTTGAATATCTATCACAGAGAAGGGAAGGACCAAAGCCCAATGAGTTTGCTCTTGCCAGTGTACTAAGTGTGTGTTTGGGAATTCATTGGGAAAAAGGAGTTTAATGATTCCGAGAAGAATTTACGGATTTCGAGATGGTTTTTAAGAATTTCAAAATAGTTTTTACAGATTTCAAGATGGTTTTGTCTTGACTTGCGTACACCATTATCCCAAACAAGCACTCAAGTTTGTGTGGAAGTATGAAGTTGCTCTTGCGAGTGCATGCTTGCGTCTTGCGCATGGGGGTAGATCATGAAATCATGATTTTGAGTGCTCTGATTAATATGTACTCAAAGTGTGGCAGTCTTCAAGAAGCGTCAAAGATTTTTTATGGGATAAAACCAATGACATTATATCATGGACAGCCATGATAAATGGGTATGCTGAACTTGGATGCAGTCAAGCGGCTATCAATTTGTTTGAGAATATTTCTAGTAATGGTTTTAAACCAGATTCTGTGACTTTCATTAGGGTTCTGACAGCTTGTAGCCATGTTGGACTGGTTGATCTTGGCTTTTATTACTTTGATTTAATGAGTGATGAGTACCAAATCAATCCATCAAAAGAACACTATGGCTGCATGATTGATCTTCTATGCAGGGCAGGGAGATTGATTGAGGCTGAGCTCACGATACGAAGCATGCCATTTCAAGGGGGTGATGATGTGTGGTCTCCCTTGATTAGAGCATGTAGGATTCTTACCCATGAATTAATATATAACGTTATAATGGTAAATTAATTATTATGTTCATAGCCTAAAAGTTTCAATTCGGGCCGTGGGATGTAGTAGTCACACATTAGCCAAACATCAAGATTTTTTGTCAATTAGTTAATTTGAAGACGAAAATATAAAAGTAAGTTGACTTTTTTTGAAATAATAAGGAAGCTAAATACACCATTTTAAAATATTTATGTTTATGATTTCTTATAAATTAATTTGTATGATTTATCAATTAATATATAATTTTATAATACACATAAATTAATGCTTTTAAATAATATTTTTAATTTCATTAATCTCTAAAAAAATTAATTAAAGACAATAATCAATGCAAATCGGCTAAACGGCTTGTCTTTTGTAGTAGGCGGATCAATTGTAGCCATGGAAAATTAGCCCAATGTGAAATCAGCATGCATAATAGTCTAGGCCATAGTTTTCTTTTGAATTTGTGCCGAGACTGTCTGAGAAATTTCTTAGAGTTCTCTTCCCTGTGAACACCGGAAAAAGTGTTGCTTCTACTAACCAAAAAAATCCAATTTGGTTAATTTAAAAAATCCAATTTGCTTCCCTTTGAACACCGGAAAACGTGTTGTTTCTAAGACGTACGTAACACTCAACATAAATCCAATTGTTACTTTAAAATATCTATGTTATTCCGTATAATACATATATAATTAATTATAAAGCCAAAAAAAAACTTTATTGAGGATAATTTTAATTATTTTATAAATAATTAATATTTTATAAATTAATTTATCTAATATTTTATGCAAAAGCATATATCTACACTAGTAGAAAAATACTTATTTAAACCGTCATTTTTAAAACCGCATTTAGAGGATGAAGCTTAAAAAATATGGTCAGTGACATTTTTATAAATAAAAATACAAATTTCAAATCATCTAAACCTCATGTGAAACGCGCAGTCTAAAAGAATAATAGCTTAAACAGCACCTTAGACATCTATACATGTTTAAATGACATTTTTTATGCCATTCAAAAAGTACTCTTTATACTCGTGCAAAGATAATATGATAATATTAGATTTTAGGGTTAACCTATTAGTTTATGGTTTGCTTATATAAATGTTTATTTCGGACTCTTGTTTAATGCTTGTTTGAAAACTTCGTTCTCCCAACAGGGTACACAAGTCGGGACAAAATCATCTCAAAATCCGTAAAACCATTTCGAAACTCATAAAAACCATCTTGAAATTCATAAAACAATTTAAATATCCGTAAATTCATTTCTGCCAACAGAACTCCTTTCTCCCAACGGAGTTCCTAAACATACACTTAGTCAAATGATCAACAATATAACACTCCCTCCAATATTTCTATATTTCTTGTTTTATTTCTCACACTGATAATGTATGAATTAACGATATAAACAAGGCTAATCGGACAGATAATGTACGAATTAACGATATAAACAACGGAACTCGCGGAAGATGAATACACAACATAAATTCCAATACCAAAGAAGCCGACCCCATCATATCGAGCGCGAAAGGGGACGATCGGATGCTTCCTTTGGATTAAAGGATTAAAAAAAAAACCTGTCGTTTTTTTATTGGTGAGAATGTCTGTCCATGTCTAATGACATAGTGCCTGTCAACCAAAAACGTTAAAAAATTATGTTTGTGCAAACCATAATACCTATGCTATATAATTACCTTAGAAATTTGTGCAAACCATAAAACTTATACTATATAATTACCTTAGAGACCGTAAAAGTATATTCCAATTATAATCCAAATGGGTCAGAAGCTATTTTAAGGAATGGCTAATAAAATACTAGTATTATAAAATTATCTTAAATCAGGTTGAAAAAGTAACTTCCACCCGCCGTTCAAATAAACTGAGCAAAAGAAGTATGTTTATAAAATATGTTTTTTTTTTGGTTGTTCATGTAGTTGCATGGAAATTTCCTAGGATTCAACTGGGTGTTCCAGTATTACGCTCAGCACATTGAATGTATTTAACATAAATATCAGTGTTTCACCCAAAAATTACATATAACTCTTATATTAAAAATTGAAAATAATATATATTAGGGGGTGTTTGATACGAGGGATTTGAAGGGAATGTGAGAAGAAAGAAAATTTTGTGAGTTAAATTTAAAAAAAAATTCAAGAAGTATGATATTAAAATTTTAATAAAGATGAGGTGTGAGATAGAAAAGTAAGAAAAATTTGTTAAAAACTTTTATCCCACTTCTCTATTTTTTTTTTCAAATCTAACTTAATTTTTTTCCCTTAACCCATTTTCCCTCTCCTCTCACCAAAAGGCGGCGCAGAGTTAGAATTTTCATGGCAATTAGTTTTTAACGGTTCAGGGGGAATAACTGAATTTTAAAAACCAAAGGTCAGAGTAAGTACGAGATCGTGGCTCACCTTCCTTCCTTAACGCGTAAGCAAGACTTCATAAACTTAGATCTTAATTTCACTGGCAAAAAAACAAGTTAAAGAAAAGTCTTCCAATATACAACGGGAGTTAGAAATTTCCTTTGTAAATAAAAAAATTAATGAATAAAAAGTTTTAAAAGTTAATAAAATTATCATAATGTTTCAGTAGTAACAGGTTCAATTCTTATTAACAATCTCACCAACTGTTAATAATAATTGGAACAGTTACTGCTGTTATTTGATGGTAATTTTATCAATATTTAATATATTTTATTCTTTAATTCGATCTGATCCTAAATTTATGTACTTTTTTTTGCTGATGCAGCAACAAATTTTATCTATTCACTGGCAAAAAACACAAATTTTATCTATTCCATTGATAAAAGACTGGCCTAAAGGCTAGGTGAAAGAACCTATTCCATTGGTTGCATAAAATTACGTGTTGGGGAATCCGTTGGAGAAACACGTTTATAACTTCTAAAAAGAATTTACTTTTTACGATTTTTAAGGTGGTTTTATCATAATAAACAATTTGCAGACCGTTAGCGTCATCATCAGCAATAAAGCCGTCCCCCATGATTTGTCTGGCGCAAAATCGCATCTAAAGGTCAAAAGTTTCAGCTTTATTACGTGATTGAATTCTCACAAAGCGCTGTGATTGGTGGGAACGCTTGACGAGTGTGAATCCTACATAAGCCACCCCACGCTGCTGTCTTAAATAGAAGAGTAAACAAAAAGAAAGGTTCTTCTTCGTCGTCTTCAACGAATATGAATTTGCAGAGCGGTCTTCCCCTGCTTTGGCATCAATACACGGCGCTTCTGAAGAAAAACTTCTTGCTCTCATGGCGGAACAGGAAGGCCTCGTTTCTCCAACTTCTCTCTCCTCTCCTTTTCATGTTCATTATCTTCGCCATTGATAGGGCCATTGTGGCTCGCTACTCCTCGTCCACGGCTAACAAAAGCCTTCACGATCCCAGCACGTTGATATCTCCTCCGATTATTCCCTGTGAGGAAAAGTTCTTCGTTAAGTTTCCTTGCTACGATTTTGTTTGGAGCGGAAATGGGAACCCCAAATTTCAGACCATTGTCAATCGTATCATGGCCAACAATCCCGGCCGGCCCATACCTTCCTCTAAGGTACGAATTCCGAATGATTTCTTCATTTAGTTTTCGCTTTGACTTCTGGTCTTTCTGTGAGATTTGGCCCATATTCTTCTGAAAGCACGCCTTGCGAGACTTCTGATTCCGTCGGTCGCAGCCAATGGGAGAATTGAATTCATCTAACCACTCGTTCGTCCCTTTGTGCAGGTTATGTCCTTTGGCAATGCAGCTGAAGTGGATGACTGGCTTTTCAAGAATCCTATGCGTTGCCCAGGCGCTCTGCATTTCACGGAAAAAAATGCGACTGTCATTAGCTATGGTGTGCAGACAAATTCAACCTTTATACCAAAGCGAGGGCACTATGAAGACCCCACTTTTGCGTTTCAACTCCCACTTCAGCTTGCTGCGGAGCGTGAAATTGCTAGATATCTGATTGGAGGTATAAATTAATATTCATTGCTATTGCTTTTTTTTTTTTTTTTTATCAATCACCAATTTTCCTTGAATGGATGATAATCTATTCCACAGCCTATTCTACAACTCAAAAATTTGTGATCTATCTGACGACTTGATACAAAATCAGACTCATCCTTCAGCTGGAGCTTTTCTTTCAAAGAATTTGCACATCCTTCCATCGAATCTTTCTCTACAGTGAGTTCAATAGGCCCTGCATTTTTCCTTGCAATCGCCATGTTTAACTTTGTTCTTCAGATGGGCTCTTTGGTGACAGAAAAAGAAAATAAACTTCGTCAGGTATAAGACATGCTGTCGTTTAGAACTTTTTTATTTTTTTGCGAGATTGACATTTCAAGTTTATTTCCTTTCGAGAGAGACATTTTCCCCTAACCATAGGTATCATTTCACCGGTCCTTTTATTCACAGGCAATGATGATGATGGGCCTCTATGACTCCGCTTACTGGTTATCCTGGCTTACCTGGGAGGCAGTTATTACACTCATCTCATCACTTCTCATAGTTCTTTTTGGAATGATGTTTCAGTTTCGCGTTTTTCTGAAAAACAATTTCGCAATCGTGTTTCTTCTGTTCTTCCTTTTTGAGCTCAGCATGGTAAGACTTTTTTCCTGAAATTAACTAACTCACCATTTCACAGTGTCTGTTCATTCATTGTTATTTCTGTTTCATATTGCGGATTTTCCTTTGTATTTTTCCAAGGCATTATAATACCATCCTTCATCACTTTTGATTCTAGACGGGATTTTCCTTCATGTTATCTGCCTTCATCAGTAAATCATCGTCAGCCACAACAATGGGGTTCTCTCTATATATTATCGGCTTTTTTACTCAGGCAAGGGTCTTTCTTAAAATTCTAGATAAGATTTATTTAACTGATACAATGAATGACATTCGTCTCCTTTTTGTCTGTGATTGTTCTATTTGCAGATCGTTGTACAAGCAGGATATCCGTATGACAATGACACCTCCAAGGCTTTCCGAACTGTCTGGTCATTTTTCCCACCAAATCCATTTGCTCAAGGTCTACAGGTGCTTTCACGAGCAACTTCCACTCCTGAAGACGATGGTGTTAGTTGGAGCAAACGAGGAGAATGTGCTCTAAACGATGATGATTGTTACCTAACAATGGTATGCATTAATTTGACCTCCAAGTCCCAACACCTGAAATACAACTTCTAAAAATTAGCTTTCCCCATTTCTGAGGGTCTTCATTTGTCCTGATTCCACTTGTGTCACTTCCTTAATGGTTAATGTTACTTCGTTTTATTGACAGAATGACATCTATTTGTGGCTGTTGGCTACATTCTTTCTGTGGTTGATTCTGGCTATATACTTCGATAACATAGTCCCGAATGCATCTGGTGTGAGGAAATCAGTCTTCTACTTCCTAAAGCCTAGATATTGGATGGGAAAAGGAGATAAAGTGAGAGGTGATAGAACTTGTCATTTTGTCGCTGCTATTTATTGCTTTCTTCTCACCTATTCTTTGTGACTGATCTCGTACTCCTTTTTCCATTCATGTGTAGAGGGTGGGGTTTGTAGTTGTGTAGGTTCAGTCCCGCCACAAGAGAATATCACCACAGATGATGAAGATGTCCTTGAAGAGGAAAACATTGTAAAGCAGCAAGCAGCAGAAGGTACGGTAGACCCAAATGTCGCTGTTCAGATGCGTGGCCTTGCAAAGACATATCCTGGTGCATTGAACATTGGTTGCTGCTGTAAATGCAAAAGAACTACTGCTTACAATGCTGTTAAGGTGAAGGATTTACTATCAACGTTTTAGTTTGTCATAATTGGGGGCACTCTAGAAGAAATACATTTTTCGTCCTCTGTTTTAGCGCGATTATTTTTCATGTTGTTTCTTTCAATCAGTCACTACTATATATCGATACTCTGACATAGTTTCATTTTCATCCTTTTTTTTAAAAAAAAAAGTGAGGGAGAAAGAGGGAGGAGTGGAATAAGTACAGTGATATGCAAATATTATTTATCTGGAGTAATGTCATTTTACAATTTGTTTTTGTCTAGGATATTATTAGTAAATTAGGAATTACAATTCAGGGCTACGCGCTTGTCAAGTTAGGCTTGGGATTACTCGACTTGGGTTAGATAGACTTTGAAATTTGAATTTATTATTGGGCGCTTTGGGTTATTATTGAGTTCTGTTCTCTGATCTCTTCCCTATCTTTAAAATTCTCCCTCCAATTTTCCCCACATTTTCCCAATTTTACCTCTCTGCCCTTTCATATTCTGTATAGGAACATGCGAGAGTATTATCACTTGATTTTTTCTTGTTTGGATCCCAGTAACCAGCATGTTTTCTACCCTATAGTGATCTTCTTAATTTTCCCTACTTTTATTTCAACGTGTCACATTCTTCAATGCATGAAATTTGAGTGTTACCAGAATTATGATGGTAATACTTTGCCAATTATAATTGCAATTTGCAAATTACTTTCAGGGTTTATGGGTAAATTTTGCTAAGAATCAGTTGTTTTGCCTTCTGGGACCCAACGGAGCTGGGAAAACTACTGCTATCAATTGTTTAACTGGGATAACTCCAGTTACTGATGGAGATGGTGATATTTTCTATCTCTCTCTTTCATATTCCATATTTTGATCATCATCACTGTTACTAAATGGCTAAGAACACTATACTGACACTCTCATTTACCTACTTATAGCATTGATTTATGGACACTCCATAAGAAGCTCCACTGGCATGTCAAACATTCAAAAGCTTATAGGCGTCTGTCCCCAGGTGGTTGACTCTTCCTCACCATCTCTCTTTGTGTATCTCTACATGTTCGTTGCGTGCTGGCATGCTTTAACTTGTACCACATTTCTTTAAAGGATGTTCAAGTAATGTGATATGATTTTGAACTGCAATGAATCCCCCATCTCATTGAAATTCTGGTTGATCCTTTATTGGCTTTTGTTATTCACAGTTCGATATCTTATGGGATGCATTGTCTGGTGAAGAACACCTCCATCTCTTCGCAACCATCAAAGGGCTTCCCCCTTCTTCTATCAAATCAGTATGTTCCTTTTAGCCTGTAATTATTTCACACTGCCGAAAAAGTTTTTACGTTGCTTCTCCTCACCTTGCAAAGGTAGCGCATAGAGTACAAAAAACAAACAGAATTTGGTTCCCCTTCCTTTTAATTCAAGTTATTGTGAAAAATACAGATTTCTCAGAAGTCGTTAGCAGAAGTGAGACTGACTGAGTCAGCCAAAGTGAGAGCTGGAAGTTACAGCGGGGGAATGAAACGCCGTCTTAGTGTTGCAATTTCCCTTATTGGCGATCCTAAGCTAGTCATTATGGATGAACCGGTATGTGCCAGAATCAGGATATTTCCTGCCAGATTTAGAAGCTCTACTGACTTGCTTATGAGATTTTTCATTTGACTTTATGCTTAGACAACTGGCATGGATCCAATAACAAGGAGGCATGTGTGGGACATAATTGAAAATGCAAAAAGGGGGCGTGCTATTGTCCTCACAACACACTCTATGGAAGAGGCTGACATTCTAAGCGACCGCATAGGAATCATGGCAAAAGGAAGACTTCGCTGCATTGGCACCTCCATCCGGTTGAAGTCACGTTTTGGTACTGGTTTTATTGCTAATATCAGCTTCCATGGGAACAATTTTGAACACATTCCTGCCATTAGAGATGTAACTTCTTCAAGACATCATGAGACAGTGAAGCAATTCTTTAAGAATGTAAGTTGAGTAACTATGACTGATGGTTAAACATTTCTTTGACATGCGAAGAATTGATTGTTCTCCCTTGAATTGATTTGACAGAACTTAGATGTGGTGCCAAAAGAAGAGAACGGTGCTTACTTAACTTATGTGATTCCCCATGATAGAGAGGGAGTCTTGATGGTAAGCTTTCTTGTTCTGGATTTTATTTCTGTAACAATTAAATCGTGTTTTCTCCAACGCTTTGAATCTAACCGTTGGTCAATTACTGATCAAAATGGAAACATGTTTCTCTGTAGTTCTCTTGTTTATGCTAGTGCTCTTGCTTGCGTCATGATGACCTTTTAGTCTGCTTTAAACTTATCAACCAAGTCATTGTTCCTTTCCTCAGTAACAATTGCCAATAGTTACTTGCTTGACGGAGAGGCCAATTTATGGTGTGTTATATGAAAATTTCTATCACGAGGTCCACAAGTCATGAGATAATGATTCTGGATAAGTAGTTTCGTAAAACATGTGTTCCATTTGTTTTTATGGTGCTTATTTTTCATATTGCTTCTCAAACAGAATTTTTTTGAGGAACTCCAAGATAGAGAAGAAGAATTTGGCATATCTGACATTCAGCTCGGTCTTGCAACTCTGGAAGAGGTTTTCTTGAATATTGCAAGACAAGCAGAGCTAGAAAGTGCTTCAGCTGAAGGGAGCTTGACAACTCTGACTTTGGCTTCTGGTGAATCTGTCAAGGTAATAAAATAAGCCGCATCACCGTATTCTGTAAGCTCGAGGATAAACAAGTTAAACGTTTCATGTTTTGCCCTAAACATGCAGATACCTGTGGGAGCAAGGTTTGTGGGGATTCCAGGAACTGAATCAGCTGAAAACCCCAGAGGGATTATGGTAGAAGTATATTGGGAGCAAGATGATACTGG
>JANTPZ010084099.1:0-15183 GCA_025593235.1 Vachellia pachyceras
TTGTGTGGGTTTTGGATGAGACGAAAGAATGAAGGGACGTAGATGGATTTATATAGGAGGAAACCAATGAACGGAATCATGCAACGTTTCAAATCTAATTATTCTAAGAAATTTTGTTCCTTTAAAATGTTTAGGTGAGTTTGGATCCGACACTAGAATTAAAACATGCTTCCAGATTCAATGAATAGTTACATAATTATTTATTCATCACCTGTATATTAATAAGGTTATCACATTGTGAGCTGGAATAAAAATCGCAATGTTATATGTTATGGTTTCGTTTGGAAACCCGTTGAGAAAACGGACACAGATTCCTAGGTACTTTATGTGAGAGGAATTTTGTCTCAGCTTGCGTGAGAATGGGTTTTGGGGGTCAAAACGTAACGGAACCCCAAACGAAGCTTATAAGTCATTTCCTTGTTAACCAAGTCAGTCTTTTTTTTTTTTTTTTTGCTTCCATTTGATTATTATATACTTCATTTATTTTATCCATTTTCTGAGATCGTGGTCCAATCTATGGGTTCGAGTTCAATGAAATTAGGCTGATGACCACAACAAAATCGCAAGAGTGGACAAAACTGAAGTATTATGCCCAAAATTTCGTACGTTGGAAATCTCACTTGCATGCATAGTTACGTTGCTCACATGAAGAAAAAAGGAAAGAATATACAAGTAATATTACTATTCAATATAAAATATTGAATTCATCGCAAGTAGCCATACTATATTACTATTCACAAGTCATAATGATTTATTTCTTGAGATTTTATCCAATAGCACAAAGATTCTGATCAGATGAACATGATCAATATATAATATAAATGTAAGCTCATGTGTGTGTTAATGAAGGCAAGACTGTGCCTGGGAAGGTACTAAGACACTCCAAACGTGTGTTTAACAGTATTATTTTATAAAACGAGATAATGTCCTTCATAAATTTATTTCATAAATGATAAAAACACTTCTTCACTACTTTTTCAAATGGGAACGAATTCTTATGCAATGTATCGAGTAAAAGGAGCAGTCGCTTGTTGAAGTCCGATGCAACCAGAAAAACCGTTACAAAGCCATCTCATTAAGTTTCAAAAAAGACCTTCTAATTTGACTTTTTTCGGAATCGAAGGACAAGGCAGCGTCATATGAATCGAATTCAGACTTGACTATTTGATTCCATATTAAGAAAAAGGATTCGAGATTGGAGCGTCAGCGCCCTTGCTGCCCTCAATTTTGAGGCTATTCCCAAATATATTTTTTCATATTTCTTTTGATTATTGAATTCTATATAAATGAGTAATATCTTGATACCTTATGGGAAAAAAATGGACCAGTTTTTAATATTTTTATGATTTTTTAAAGATACACATTTTAAAAGGCATCAATCTCATCCTAATTTTAAAGTGTTCATCTTTAAAATAATCATAAAAACTTAAGAATTTATCCATTTTTATTTATAAGATATCAAGATGTTACTGTTAGAATAATTCAACAATGGGCCACATATTACACTTATATGTGGGTGTCATTATTTCTTTCCCAGGCTAATTTATAAAGTGATCTAATAAGGTTTTAAGGAATTAAGTGGGCTCAATCAAGTGTCATGAACTAATATATACTGATGCCCAATTTGCTAACCCGTATTCATTGATGGGCTGAATACATGATCCTCTATAAATTCAGGGTTATGATCCACGGGTTAGCAATGGTTAACATAATCGCCTACTTCCCCATCCGCAGACGGTTCTCTCTGGTCCCTAGTGATAACCTGGTTGATTTAGCCATTCCTTCATATGCATCCCTTCCGTCAAACGCATCTATGGATCCAGGTACGCTTCCGCAATGCTCTAGATTATTCCATTGAACTTGTATGCTTTAGTGAAATCCAACAGTTACATTTTATACAGAATCCAATGACATAAAGAAACACAAAAAATACATAGGAAACTCCTCAAAATTGAGGGAAGCAGCGGACACGGCCGACTTGACATCCCTTCCCAAAGGTTTCAAGCATTGTAATTTTATCTCTAAATTTTTGGAGGCTTATTACGCATTAGAGATGCATGGCACAATGCTATAGCTCAGCTTGTTATGTATATGTATAGGTGAGAATTAATTAAAACGGAGTATCAGTATATTGTGTATATAAAATCTGCAGTGTACCAATTACTTATTTGCTATATGATTAAAGCGTCACCTCAGCGAACAAAAATTCAATTCGAAACAGAAAGTGAAAGCAATTGGAGAAAGAGGGGGTTAAACACAAACTATGAACATACAATCTCATTTATTCATATTCATGCTTACATATGCATGCGCCTATATTTCTAACAAATGGAAAAAAAGAACAAATAAAAATTAATTAATTATATTGGCAGCAGTCATCAAGCTAACAGGCTGATGTGCATGCACTTATTAATTACAATAAATATCATAATTAATGAAATTAATTAATATGAATGAACGTGTGTTCAAGCTAAGCATAGCTGCACATCCCATACAAGCATGAGCTGGTTTCTTCACACTTGTTACCACATTTGCCACAATGCTTCTCGTTACTCATGGGGTTCACACACTTTCCCTCACAACATATCTTCTGGTGGCTACATTTCTTGCCGCATCTCCCACAGTTTGATGAGTCTATCTCCAGATTCACACACTTGTTGTTGCAGCAATCTGGGCCTGCGCTACCTTCTTCATGACAAACCCTAGGGTTTATCTTGCATTCGGTTACACCAGCCAGGAAGCGACTTGAGAGCCTACGTCCAGAGCTGAAATGTTCTTCTTCTTGTGCTTTCGAAAGATTAATGGCGGAAGCTGCAAGCATGGCGACGAGAAGAAAGATCAGAATCCTCATGGACTTTTTCATGTTTGCAAGTGATGTTTTAGGGTTCTGCAGGGAGATCGACTTAGGGAAGGCTTGAATATACTGAGAAGAAGGTGATATATAAATAGAGAGAGAGATAGAAATGGTTGTTCTTTTGGATGGGACAAATAAGCTAAGGGACGTAGATGGGTTTATATAGAGGAGGAATTAGTGAAAGGAATCATGGAGATTTCAGATTTGGTTGTTATGACTTAGTTTATTTTATTCATTTTCAGATTCAATGGTCCAATCTTTGGGTTCAAGTTTAAATCAAGTTAGGCTTACAAGAGACTAAAACTAGAGTTGAAAAATAACTAAAGTCAAAGTCTGCGTGATGGCAAGTAGAACTGTTGCCCAGAAACTTCATAACATTATGATTTTACTACTTTGAGAGAACCTACAGCTAAGTTACGGTTTTAATTACAAAAATATTATTATTAACGTTCCTAATCCTGGATAAGTTAAATAAAACTTCAACAGAGGATTTTTTTTAAACAACTCATTATCTCGTGATTATGTATTTGTGTATTTAAACAAAATTCATTCACTTATTGCGTTTTCATCAAAAAAAAAAGTTTTACAAAATAATTCAATTCAGTTTTAATATAAAAAAGTCACAATGTTTTTTTAAAAAAATTTAATTAATAGTTGGCGGATGTAATTCTCCCAAAAGGAAAGTCAAGGACGCAAATCAGATCATGAAGCATTTAGGGTTCCTTACAAAATTCTTCACTCAACTAATTGAATTCCATTGATTCATGTCATTGTAACGATAAACACACAGTTTTTGTAATTATGATCAGCATCAAATGTGGAACTGTTGCTATTTTGCATAAACTTTCATTCAACATATGTATAAGACAAGTCTGTATCTTGCTTCTAGTTCACTAGAAGAGGACGATTTAATATGTGTATATGCATAAAGCATAGGATTTTGAGTGTGTTAAAGATATTCACACTACGTTACCAAAAAAAAAAGATATTCACACTATAAAAGAGGTCTTATACATGGTAATTAAATCTGAACCTGACCGGCTGGTTCAGACCGAAAATCAGTGAACATACCTCTGGTCTAGTCCGGTTTGTTGAATAACCTCGAGTTGGAGGTCAACCCGGTCAAACCGAACTGACCTGGCCTAACCCGGGGTCAGCCCGGTCGACCCGGTTACCTTTTTTTATTTTCAAAATATTTTTTAAAAAATTAAAATACTTAATTTTTAAAAATTTGAAAGGTAAAAACATTAAAAAATAGAACTCCTTCCCACACATGCCTACTGTCGCATCTGTATCTAGTTATATACTCATCTTTTTAATTATTTTTTTAGAAAAAGGATGAATTTTTCCAAATTTGAAAGTTAAAAAATAAAAAACAGAAGCTTTTTCTATATTTATATGTTGATATTTTGTTATGATGAATATTTTGAAACTGTAAATAATGTTGGATAATAGATAACATATAAGTGCATGATTGATTTTGTAATTATTATTTTGTTAGTAATGGAATTTACTACTTAATTTTTGTAATTTTTAATTTTTGATAGTTGATTGTATCAATGTATGATGAGATTTATTTTTTAATTTTTTTATTCCTCACCGGTTTGAACCCTTATTTGACTCCGGTCTGACCCAATAACGCTTAACCCAATGTCTTGTCCAGTTCAGTCACCGATGAAGTTTTGATAACCTTTGTCTTATATTTAGGATCATATGAGTAATAAACCATGTTACTCAAAAGTTATGAACAATATAATTCGTAATTCTTATTTTTTTAAATCAAATGCGTATATTCCAAGAATTCCTTAGCAGAGTCCTTATTTTTGCTAGATCTCTCGAGAACTTAGAAGTGGCTTGAACAATTTGTTTGTCAAACACTTAGAGTCAATTTAAAAATTCTTTTACGTAAGTCGAGATAAAATTTCTTTTATATACTCATTTCTGATTGAGAAAATCATTTTAAAAAGTTAATCCAAAAATAACTATAAGCTTATATCCTAACAAGTCTAATTATTATTTTATATTTTCATAATTTCCTGCTAAAAATTGAAGTCATTTTATAAATTCAATGAATTTGAGGATTTCCCCTCATTAAAACCAGCTTATGTTAAGTAATAATTAGTCATTAATTATAAATAGAATTATCTTTTCCCCTCATGTAAATGATTATTTATTAGGAGCTCAGTTCTTTTTCCTTTGATCATTGTTACTTCGAGATTATTTTGGGTGAAGTTTTTGCGCTTTGTTTGATACCGAGTGAGAGTGTGTGGATTTTGTTTGTGTAGATGCAATAGTGGGAAGAGATTGAGATTTGTGAGGTGGTGGGTATGTAGTTGGAAAGGTCGGGGAAGGAGGAGGAGGAGAAGAAACGGTGGAGGCAAAAAGGGAAGAGAAGTTCGGTGTTGGAGTATCGCAGGTGTCGGAGTCGGAAGGGACGAAGATGAGGATGACTGTTTTGGATGGGATAGGGTGATGATGATATGACATAAATATCATGTTTGGCAGAGCCACATTAACGAAATTGTAAAACTCACGTTGGACCGTTTGGTTCTATTAGGATTGGGAGAAAATAGTCACTTTCAAAAACACTTTCAAAAACACTCTGGTTCAAAATGTCCAATGATAACTTTCGGATACATGTCAATCAGAGTTGGCACAGATAATAAAGAATGGGTTCAACTCCCATAAGGAGGTGAGTTCGATGCCCTCTGCTGTTGTGAGGGCTCCTTTATTAGGCGATATCGTAAGCCCCCTGTAAATTTTCATAGAGCCCTAGGGCCGTACCCTGACCTTGATGGGGATCAGTGCCAAACCCACCTAAACTTTTTATGTATAAAAAAAAACTTTCGAATGCCCCCAATACCCATTTGTCAAAAACTTTTCGATTGTTTTTACCCCTTTACATAGATACCTCATCCTAAAAAAAAAAAAAGATACTTATATTATTACTTAGATTCTCACGATCTACTTATATTATTACTTAGAGTCTCACGATCTCTTCTCTATGTTCATCCCATCCCAGAAAATTATCACATTCTTGAAGCTTGCTACTATACTGTACTACATATAATCTGACCAAAAAAGAGCTACAAATAAATATTGATGCCAACGAATTTCTCATGTAATTAAAGGGTTGCCCCACTGAAAAAAAAAACTTCAGTTGAAATTGAAGTATTTCAAGAGTGAAGTTAATTAACATAGCCACAAAACAGTAAATAAACATCACTGATTTATTCATTAATTTATTCGTGAGTACATATGCATATGCTCTTTTATCTTCAGTATATAACAAATGAAACAAAGAACAAAAAATAAATGCATTTATTGGCAGGACTCATCAAGCTAACTGCTTGGTGGCTGCACTTTATTATAATTATAACCATCGCAACATTATTCTCAATAAAATTAAATAATGGATATAAGTGATTTAGTTCAAGCATAGCTACACATCCCATAGACACAAGAGCTTGATTCATCACACTTGTTACCACATTTGCCACAGTGCTTCTCGTTCCTCATAGGGTTCACACACTTTCCCTCACAGCATATCTTTTTGTGGCCACATATCTTTCCGCATCTTCCACAGTTTGATGAATCTGTCTCCAGATTCACACACTTGGTGTTGCAGCAATCTGGGCCTGGACTTCCTTCTGCAAGGCAAACCCTAGGGTTTATCTTGCAGTAGCTTACACCAGCCAGGAAGCGACTAGAGAGCCCACGTCCAGAGTTGAATTGTTCTTCTTGTGCTTTGGAAAGAGTAATGGCGGAAGCTGCGAGTATGGTGATGAGAAGGAAGAACAGAATCCTCATGGACATGTTCATGTTTGCTGAAGTGTGTTAGGGTTCTGCAGAGAGAAGAATATGGGGAAGGCTCTTGAATAGAGAATTGAAGAAGGTGATATAGCTAGGAATGATTGTGGTTTTGGATGAGACGTAAGAAAGGACGTAGATGGATTTATATAGGAGGAACAAGTGAAGGATTATAATCATTTTATTTCACTTCCAGATTTCATGGTCCAATCTATGGGTTCCAGTTAGATCAAGTTAGGCTTACCAGAATATAATTGAAACTTTGAAAGTTGGCAGCTTTTGAATGGGAGCAAAGCAGAAACAGGATAAAGTCAAAGACGCAAATCGGATTATGAAGCATTAGGGTTCGTCTTAAAGTTCTTTAGATTCTGGTGGATTAATGCTTTTAGTCTATACAAATACACGAGTAATCTTGGGGATATATAACTCGTACGCCGCTGTGTTTTCCATACACTTTACACAAAACACACAGTTCATTTCCTTTTATAATTCTTGTTTTCAGATCATCATCACTTGATCAAGCAAGCGATGGAAATATACATTTATTTAAAATGAATATATGATTATTTATTGTTAATGTTTATATATGTATGTATTTATCAATATAAAATGTATATGATTTTGCTTGATGATAATGTGATTTATCTTAGGTAAAATATGTAAATTTAACAACGAAGTTATTGGCCAGAAGCATCCATCACAATTAATATGGTGTAAATTTAGCAATAATCAATTAATATGGAGCATATTTAGCAACCCATTAACTCTCAATAACTCTATTAACCAGCTGATATATTTTACTATTTTTAGGCTCTATGATTTTGTGTAGGATCACTTAAGTAATCAAAACTACACTTTTTTGTTTAACTTCATAAAAGTTACTTCAAATAATTTTATATTTCTAATAGTAATAAAAATTACTCCTTTTTACTTAATTTTTTTCTTTTTTACTCCTTTTTGCTTAACTCCTTTTCCTTTCTTTTATTCTAAAAATGTTAAGCAAAAAATAGTAGTTTTGATTACCATTAGAAAGAAAAATATTATTTAAACTGAAGTTAAGCAATAACAAGTAGTTTTAACTATGTAAATAATCCAAAAAAAAGCCATAAACCCTAAAATATATCAGCTGGTTAACCGTATTAAATGAGAGTTAATGATGTTGCTAAATATTATATACCTTTACTAATTGATTATTGCTAAATTTGAACCTTATAAATTGATTATTACTAAATTTACACAGTTAAAAAGCTAACTGTAATGGGTACTTTTGACAAATAATTTTGTTGCTAAATTTGTACCTTTATCCTTTACTTTCTTCTCAACATGCTTATAATGACTACTAAATTAATGTTAAACCAACATGAGTGTACTTTCATTCTTAAATGTTCTTATAGTAGTTAATACAACCGCAAAGATAATCGAATCCTTAACTATAAATCTAAAAGATACACTATTTATTTATTTTTCAATTTCTTGAAAATGTTTTTCTTTAGACAATGACTAGAGAAAAGGGGAATGAAGCTTTTTTTTTTGGTTGTACAACCAGTTCACTGGAATTTTATTCTGATTACATTCGAATCCGACCTTAGTCATGCAATTGACAATGGTGAGTGAGTTTTTCAACCAAACCCTGTAAACGGAATTACATGCTTACCATTTAGATTAAACCTGGTTGGTTGCTGAAGGGGAAAGAAACTTTGCAATAGCTGAGAACGTACTATTATATGCTCGGATAGCAAGCCATACGGTATTTCTTGTTCATAGCTAAAGAGAAAAAAGGGACTAAGGAATTGATTGTTCCCAATTAATTCTCGGGAAAAATGTCCTTTTAAACTAAACACACCTAATGGGTGAAGTTCCATATATTAGCGAATCCCTCAAGTTTTTCTTGCATTTTACGAAATTTGATTAAAAGGACGAAGATAAACGAAGATATTAAGTACTGACCAAAGATCTAGAGGAATAATATCTGATTGTGTTCTGCTATTGAATCAAGCCAGGCCTCTTTCCTTAGTCTATAAGAAAAGCACATATTCCCTACATACAGCTATAGCTAATTTCCACACTGTAGCATCTTATTCAAAATTAAATTTCTTTTTACTTTTAAACATATATGACTTTAAATTTGATGATTGAACAAAACCCATATTTGAATAACAATTCTCTGGGATTTTAACTCAAAATCAAAGGCATATGCAGATGCCAGAAATCCCTCAGCAGAGTCCAGATGCTGCTAAAACAACAGCACACTTGATATCATGCAGAGATCATTCTCTCTCTCAGCATCATCATCAGCATCTTCTTGGAACTGTAAGCTCATTATTAAATACCAAGTTTGAACACATCCTGTATCATATATAGATGTGTTTGTGTTCATCTCAGAATTTTGTGAATTTCTCTCTTAATCACTAACTGTTTGGGATGTTTGGTTATTATGGTTGTGGAATGGAACTGTTAGGCTCAAGTGATTCTAATAGTGATAGGATGGGGTACCTTGCTTCCCATTGGGGTGATGATTGCAAGATTCTGCAGAAAACTTCCCATGAAATGCAAGGAATATTGGTACTCAAGTCACATAGCTTGCCAGTTTCTGGGATACATTCTGGGCACCATTGGCTGGTCCATTGGCATGTGGCTTGGAACTTCTTCACAACATGATCATTATGCATCTGCAACTCAACGCACTCTCAGTATCGTTGCTTTTACTTTTATTAACCTACAAGTAAGCCTCCTTACAATTCTTTCTTCTTCCACTTTGCTGGTAATAAATACTCCCTCTGGTTGCTAACATAAGAACTATTTGGGGGATTGGATTTAGTTCTAAATACAAACTCAATTCATTTCGTCTCTTTTTTTTCATTTTCCTTCAGAATAATTCATCTATCTTGTGGTTCGATGCTCATCAGATGGTTTTCATTTGTGTGCTGCCAAAGAAAGATCAGGGTTACTGCGGGAGCTGGAACATATGCCACCATGTCGTTGGGTATGTCATAGTTGTGATAGTTATAGCGTACATTTTTGTAGGTATCAGCACCACTCAGAGTGATGAAGTTGAAAAGTTGAAGTGGGCTTATTTGGGGATACTTTGTGTTTTGGTTCTCATATTTGCAGCATTGGAAGTCTTCAGATGCATCAAGTCAAAAATGTTGTTACAATCTGTGGAATCAGCCTCCAATATGTACAACAGTTCACCAGAAATCAAATGAAAGTGCATGTGTGTGTTTCTGTTTCTTCTTTTTGATAAAGGAGCTAAGAAGAAATTCCATAGTTGTACCTTCTTTATTATTACAAACCATGTGATTAAAGTCCATCATGCCATTGACGTTGTAAGTAGTATAAAAGCTTATCAGAGGTCATGAATTGAATCCCGCTTTTATAACCAGGTTACATTGTTAGTATATACCTTTTGGATTAGAAGTATCTTATATGTATATGGATGATTTATAAAATTTATGACTTATAAATAATGAAATTCGCTATAAATTTATTATTACAAGTATATTGATAGATTGGAAGATGATTAAACAAGAACTGTAAAATAAATTTCATAAGAAAACCATTTAATAAAAATTTTAATTTCTGTCCTCTAGTCATCTAGCTAGATGGTTTTAATATGGAATGTAAACAATCTAAATTACCGTTGGACAATTAAGACTTAATTTCATTTCATTTTTATTATTTTGATAGGCGTATAATATAGGATATAAATAATCTTCTTGCTCAAAAAAGGATAATACTATAATAGTTAAAAATAATATATAGATGTATAGAAAACGAGGAGAGGATTAAGGAAAGATATGCATTTTTGTTGGCACTGATTCATCACGGGAAGGGAACAATGAGAATACGGTATGTCGTTTTGTTATCTTTCTCCTACTCGTCATCTTCCATCACCTGTTCATGACGAACTTTCTAGATACCGTCGGAGGATTGGGAGCTTCGTGCCAAGAACAACGAAGAGATTTTCCCATACTTGTGGTGAATCAGCTCAATCAAAACCATCAGTATATATGGCCGCTTCAGCCGCCATGGACGGCGTAGCTGCGGCTTCTTTGAGGTCTGTACTACAACGACTTCAACCGGCCGCTGAGCGGTCCGGCCGAATTGCCCAGCAGATCCGACTCGTTGCCGTTAGCAAGACTAAGCCAGTTTCTGTTCTCCGCGAAGTCTATGACTCTGGCCATCGATGCTTTGGCGAGAACTACGTTCAGGAGCTCGTTGAGAAAGCTCCTCAGGTCCTTCGTCTTGTTTTTCCACTGAGCTTGTTTGATTCGATTCTCTGATGTCTCTTTTTTGCCTCCCTTTGGTCAAGATTTTTTTTAAAGCTTTATTTTTGGCTTTTTTTTCCTTCTCAATGTTTCGATGAAAAGTGATTAAAAATTGCTGATCTCCTTGACTTTGCTTACTGCCCAATGTAATCCGTAATAAATAAGACTCTGAATAATTTTTTGCTCTTGCAGCTCCCAGATGACATCGAGTGGCATTTCATTGGGAATTTGCAGAGCAATAAAGTGAAGCCACTTTTGGGTATGAGTAGTTTAATCCTTGAATTTGTGTTGAATAGAGCTTCTTGGGAATTTTTGTTAGCTCCTGAACTGAAGTCGTGGCATCCTTATCCTGTTCAGTTCTATGCTGACATGCAATAAATTCCAAACTGGAAATCGTGACGAATGTGGTGTTGGTCTTAGGAACCCGGATCTATGGACAGTGTATTTAAAATTATACTTAATCTTTTTTGTTTTTGCTTATTGGAGTGACTATGTTTAATGCATATGGGCTATTCTATTCCCTCCTCCCTAAAAGGTTCCATCGAATGTTTGAGTTGTTTATGCATTAATTTTATTTGACTAGCTTGTGCATATTATGGAAATACGCTCAGTTTTACTCCACGCATTTATCTGATTTTAACATGGTTCCATTTTCCGTATGCAGCTGGTGTTCCAAATCTTGCATATGTAGAGACTGTAGACGATGTGAAGGTATGCTATAGAATTCATGCGTCTTTTTGTTTGCTCTTGGATTAATGGTGCTTCAAGGGTTGAGCCCATAAAATTTTGTTTGCTTAATTTTTGGGGACGGCGAGATTCATTGGTCTTGATTTTTATACTAAAATGAAGGGATTTTGGGGCTTTTCCTTGGAAGGTAAACTTGTTCTTTTATTGTTCAAAGTTCTCAAAAGGACATCATTATAGTTGGCTGCAGACTTCAGTATTTCACTTATCCCAACTGATGTTTAGAAGGAATTATGAAGTTGCCACTCTATCAATGAGTTTATTTTCTGGAGTTAAGAAAGCAAATTTGTCCTAAATCAGTGTTAAAGTTCAATTCTTATCCAATTGACTAAATTTTCTGCTCTAACTTTCTTCTTTAACGTTCTTCAGTGCTATGTTCAATTCAACAAATTTTAATTCAAAATCTCATAAGAAGCGGTAGTTTACCCTTGTTATGTGAAATAATGCATGAAGCTTTACGTATCGCATAGCTATAATACCTTTCCATTTTCTATTACAAACCGTTAAGCTTGCTTATTTTTTTTTTTTTTGGTGCTATTGTTTGCTGGCAGATAGCAAATCATCTTGACCGTGCAGTAGCAAACATTGGCAGAAAGCCTTTGAAAGTTTTTGTTCAAGTGAATACAAGTGGAGAAACATGTAAGCTACCCTGGATTATCTTAATTTTTCAGTCTATGCAGTGTATTAATAAAATGACTTGCCTGTGTATGTTACCCTGCTTCTATTAGATGAATCCCTATGTAGCATCTGCAGTTTCCCATCATATTATTGGATTTATGTCCAACAGATCACTCCTCTAAATAGACTAAACCTATACTTGATGTTTATCAGACTAAAGCCATATTGACGGTCTGCTTGATGGTGTACCCTGAATGTTGGGGTACATTTCTGTTTCAGTATTATAAATCATACGACCAATCTCATCCTTGAACATAATTTTTTCAATTTGATTTAATGATGATAGATAATTTGCCATCATGCAGCAAAATCTGGTGTCGAACCTGCTGGATGCGTTGACCTTGCAAAGCATGTAAGGAGCTGCCCTAACCTTGAATTTTCTGGATTAATGACAATTGGTATGCCAGATTATACAGCCACACCAGAAAATTTTAAGGTGCGTGGCTGGCGCCCTAAATTTTCAACTCGTATTTCCCCTCCTTTGCTGTTGAATTTCCTTGAAACTATTGCATTTTCTATTCTCCAGGCATTATCTGATTGTAGAAGCGAAGTTTGTAGAGAACTTGGACTATCAGAAGGGCAATGTGAGCTATCCATGGGCATGTCTTCAGACTTTGAGCTAGCTGTAAGAAATCTACTTGTGATTTACATGCCTTGAGCCGAAAGGACAAGTAATAATGTCTAATGATTGCTTAACCAGCCAACTTTATAATTCTGCAGATTGAGATGGGAAGTACAAATGTGAGGGTTGGATCTACCATATTTGGCGCCAGAGAGTATCCAAAGAAACAAAACAAATAGCTCTCCAGATTTTGCAGCCTCATTCGAGCTCCCAACTCCTTATGCAGCAAAATTGTGGGTGATCATGAGCACAGCTTTTGGGGATTACAAGGAGTCAATGTCAGAAAAGCCTGAACAAATAAATTGACGTTGAAAATAAAATAAATTCACTCGCTGAATGATGTGTATTGCTTTTTGTTTTGTTTTCTTTTACTCTGATGCCTCATAATTGTTGTCCCAACAAGTAATGGAGAATTATTGGCCACGAATCCTTGAATGTCAAACAGCGACGCGAAGAAGAAACAAGCGAAAACAGGTCATATAAGAAAGCAAATTGCTTCCTACATGAGCTTCTATGCATTCTTTTGTCCCCTTTGAACAATAAAGTTACGGTAGGAACCGTACGAAGTCAAGTCAGAGCCATGAGAAAACAAGAACAATGCTCCAAGCGCTTGCTTTTGTCTAACACAAAGGGAACACTAATTTCTCTTTTGCGTTTTTAGAGACTTGCTTTGTAGTTCAATTCTTATATTGAGATCGTATTAATTATTTATTTCTAATAGAAATCAACTAGATTTTGATAAACTCCTATTAGAATTTTAGATTAAAAATACTAATTATTCTTATAATTTCATTAAGTGCCTCACTTGGGATTTCAAAAAAAAAAATGCCCTGCCTTTAAAATAGAGATGGCGTTTTTAAGAATTCATAATAAATTATTTTCATAATTGATATTAATTTGAGCATAAATCAAAATTTATAATTAAAATTTTTGTTCCATTCTTAAATTATTCAATAAAATGAGTAATATACAATGATTCTATATCTAACATATTTTATTAACACGCAAACACTTTCTTAAAGGCTAAGAGTTTAACAATTGAAAGATTAAACTATTAATTTCAGAATTCAAATAAGAATATGGTGTGTTCGGGCGTGTTTCAACTACGACGTCGTTAATTCCAAAACTTTGTCAGCAGCATTTGGAGCCGGGGGAGAAACTACATATAGCGCCACACTCCACAGAAACAGGCGCGCGTAGATGGTGTTGGAATTATTTCTGAATTTATTTTCTACATTTTAATTAGGAGGTAGTTATTAACCAGTTGTGGAATCTATAACATTCTGTTATGGGAAGTTAATTGCCTTAATTTTAGGAGTTAGTGGAGTTATGCATGTAGTGGCGGTCATGGGTTCTATTTTTATGTTTAGTTAGTTATGTATTTGCCTATAAAAGGCTACAGAAAGTTCTGAATGAATACACCAAGTTCTGAGCCAATTTGTCTTCTCTTCTCCATTCATATACTTTATTGTTTCGCTACTGCTGTGCACTCACAGTGGTATCAGAGCTGAGGGTTAAACACGTGAGGTAGCCACAAAAGAAAAACGATTTCACCAACCTAATAGCCACAGAAAACGAAAACTTTGTGCAAGCTGCCATTCCACGCTTTGACGGTCACTATGATCATTGGAGCATGCTGATGGAAAATTTTTTGCGTTCGAAAGAGTATTGGACTGTTGTTCAATCTGGAGTTCAAGAGCCACCAGAAGGTACCACTCAAACAGAAGCTCAAAAGGCTGAACTTGAAGCCCGGAAGTTGAAGGATCTGAAAGCAAAAAATTATCTCTTTCAAGCAATTGATCGCCCCACCTTAGAGACTATTCTTTGCAAAGATACCTCTAAGGATATTTGGGACTCTATGAAGAAGAAGTACCAAGGTTCAGCCCAGGTGAAGCGTGCACAACTTCAGGCCTTGAGAAAGGATTTTGAAGATTTGGAGATGAGAGACAAAGAATCTGTGGTTAGTTACTTTGCACGAACCATGGAAATTTGCAACAAAATGCGTTTCCTTGGTGAGAAGTTGTATGATGCCATCATTGTGCAAAAGATTTTGCGCTCTATGAAGAAGGACTTTAACTATGTCGTTTGCTCGATTGAAGAGTCAAAAGACACAGATGTACTTACCATTGATGAGCTTCAAAGCTCACTTTTGGTCCATGAGCAGAAAATGACCAAAAGTTCAACAGCGCAAGAGCAAGCACTTAAGG